>JAKWIY010000510.1:0-34775 GCA_027704805.1 Solanum corneliomulleri
GTTTTGCCAAATTTGAGTGTAATAAATCAAAATGTATAATTTGCATTGAATCTAAGTATGCTAAGCATCCTATAAATCTGTTGAAGGAATTCAAATCCCTTAGAACTGATTTACACTGATATTTGTGACATGAAGTCAACACTATCATGTGTTGGGAACAAGTATTTCATAACTTCTATTGATGATTGCACTAGATATTGTTATATCTATTTGCTAAATGGTGAGGATGAAGCAATAGATACATTTAAGCAATATGAAATTGAAGTTGAAAATCAGTTCGATAAAAAGATAAAAATGACCAAAAGTGATAGAGGCAGAGAATATGAATTTCTATTTGTAGAAATATGTTTGGAAATGGAATTCATCAAACTACTACTCCTTACACTCCTCAATCCAATGGGATTGCGGAAAGGAAAAACCAAACTTTAAAGGAATTAATGAATGTCTTATTTATAAGTTCAGGTTCACCACAAAAATTGTGAGGGGAAGCTATTCTTACATCAAATCGAATACTTAATAGAGTGCCTCACACAAAGACACATGTTATTCCATATGAGAAATGAAAAGGTAAAAAATCCAACTTGAAATATTTCAAAGTGTGGGGGTGTCTAGCCAAAGTCTAGGTTCCTATACCTAAGAGGGTAAAAATAGGGCCTAAGACTATGGGTTATGTATTCATTGTATATTCCACAAACACTAAAGCATGTCGATTTTTGGTTCATAAGTCCGAACATCTAGATATTCATGCTAATACGATAATGAATTTAGATAATGCTGAATTTTTTGAACATATCCATCCATGTATAGACTTGAGTCATCTAGTGTGGGGTCTAAACAACCCTGAGAAGAACCAAAAGAGAATAAAACCAATGAAGAAATTCCAAGGCGCAGTAAATATCAAAGGACATCTACTTCATTTGGATCTGATTTGTAAGATTCTTTCTTGAAAGTGAGCCTCAAAATTTTAAGGAATCAATGTTTTCTAGCGTCTCAACCTCTTGGAAAGAGGCTGTCAATAGTGGAACTTAATCAATCCTAAGCAATCAAACCTGGGAAGTAGTTGATCTCCTCCAGGAAAAAAACTCTTGGGTTCAAAATGGATCTTTAAAAGGAATATGAAAGATGATGGAACTATTGACAAATATAAAGAAAGATTGTTGTCAAAGGCTTTAGATAAAAACAAGGTCTTGATTATTTTGACACACACTCATCAATAACTAGGATTACATCAATTCGGATTTTAATTGCCCTAGTTGCAGTATACAGTCTTGAAATCCATCAAATGGATGTGAAATACCTTCTTAAATGGAGATCTATAGGGAAGAAAAAATTTACATGGAATAGCCTAAAGGCTATGTAGTTCCAGGTAAAGAAAAGAAAGCATGCAAACTTATTAAGTCAATTTATGGACTAAAACAAGATGCATTCAATGACATGCAAAGTTTGATCAAACTATGTCGTCAAATGGATTTAAGATCAATGAATGTGATAAATATGTTAACATTAAAGAAACTCTGAATCAGGAAGTCATTGTATGCATATATGTGGATGACATGTTGATAATGAGTAAGGACATTGTCAATGTAAAAGATACTAAGTGTATGCTCGTTAATAAGTTTGATATGAAAGATCTAGGAGTTGGTGATGTGATATTGGAAATTAAGATTCTCAAATCTCCTAACAGTGCAGGTACTTGAAAAGTTCAAGTATTTGAATTTCAAAAGGGCAAAGACCCCAATTGATGCGAACCTCTATCTTGCATAGAATAAAAGTGAAAGTCGGTCTCAATTGGACTATGCTAGAGTGTTGGAAAGTTTGATGTATGTCATGAATTGTACATGACCAGACATAACTTGGACTATTAGTAAATTGAGTTGATACACAAGTAATCCCAATCAAAATCATTGATTGGAAATTACGAGAGTTTTGGGATACTTAGATGACACTCAAAACTATGATTTGCATTACAACAAATATCTAGCAGTTCTTGAAGGATATAGTGATGCAAATTGAATTACTGGTCAACTCAAACAAAATCACAAGTGGATACATTTTCACTGTTGGTGGAGGACAAATATCTTGCAAATCATCCAAACAAACATGTATAGCTCGCTCTACAATGGAGTCTAAATTCATAGCCTTAGAAAAGGCAGGTGAGGAAGCTGAATGGCTCCGAAATTTCTTATAAGTTATTTTGTTTTGGACCAAACAAATGGCCCCTACATGCATATATTGTGATAGTCAAACTGCAATAGGAAAGGCTAGAAGCGTTATGTATAACAGGAAGTCTCATCACATAACATGAAGATATAACTCTATTATACAACTACTCTCTAGTGGAATTATCACAATTGACTATGTAAAGTCAAAAAATAATGTCTCGTATCCATTTACAAAAGGTCTGACTAGAGACAAAGTTAAAATATCATTGACGGGAATGGTCAACATTGTCAAGGAGATAAAACAAATTCATTGATGACGGTTCAACCTTGTCAAAAATTATTTTATCGTCCATTCTCATGATGAGACAATGTTTAGTAACCAGGATAAAGGCATAAGACCTTTTTAATAGTTAATAAATTTGATACAGGGTATATCAAATAGTGTATCTACTGGATAACACATTTAGAATCCAACTATGTAAGTGTGAAGTGTAAGCCGCTTCAAGGAGAATTTTGTAAGGCCAATTCTCTAAGCACTTACTAACCAAGATATGTTCATGGCTGAAACGAACAAAACAATGAGAACTAAGAACAGTTCAAGGGTTGATTGTGTCACTATGGGTACACACTGAAGCTCAATGGTTCAAAGATATAAAATTTAGCAATTGACTGAGTATATCCGATATATGTTTATTAAGGAATGTTCAAAGTGAGACCTACTTATCTAGATGCGACTAAGCCTTACATACAAGACACACACGTTTTTCATGCATATGTTTAACAATAGTCATTCCCCATTCATGTGGGGGATTGTTGGGTTTTAGCAAAATGTGAAGGGAAAAAGAGAAGAGAAAAATGGAAAAGTGAGGGAACCAATTTTGGAGGAAAAATGAAAATTCATTGGCAAAGTGCAAATGAAATGTCATTTTTCCCATATTGGTAGAAGAAAGGAAATTGTTGTCCTTATATTAGGAAACACTTAATTTATTTCTTAAAGAGTTTAGAATAAGGTGTCACATTGCGCCATCATCATTGCTCGCATCTGCCTCGGTTTTGATTTGGATTTGAATTTTGCAAATGATGTGATTGATTGATAAATTTTTGTCTTGTTAATCGAATAAATCTTGTTTGGTAAATTTCTTTTCTCTTATAAACTGATTGAGAATGTTAGTTAAATAACAGAACTAATTTTGGCGCAATGGAATTTATTTTGAATTTCGCGTGCAACGATACTGAAGAGACCAGTTCCTTCCAAAAAGTCGTTATTTTTCCCAAAAGATATAACTTTCTAAAAAAATGGCTCTGAACAGACAGACACGTTTCTTACTGAAAATGGCTATAAAAAGGAGGTCTTTTTCATTTTTTCGAACACTGAAAAATTTTCCTCTCTACATATATTTTCTCTCTTAAATGAAATTGTCGATCGACTGAATCTGTGTGTGGTATTGTTACTGCTCTTACGTTCGCTGAAGTTATTGAACTTTGAGGTACCACTACTTATTTAACCAGTTAATTTGTTTTATCTTGGGGGAAATTAATTTGGAACCTATGGTACAAAGAGGGGATTAAATTTCTTAAGAAAATATAGTGGTTTCTCTGAACTTTGATTAAAATTTTTCGTTCTATTTCATCTTATTTTTGTTTCTGTAATTTTTGTGTAATGACCTGTTTCGTCGTTTTGAGCAGCAGAGTTTATTTCTAGTAAAAACTGTCTTGGTCGACGGATCCCACGACGGACCGTCATGGGCACGACGGACCGTCGAGTGTGTCTCGTTCCAAAACACTTAGAATTCTGAAATTTGGGTACTGAGATCGACTCTCTAAACTTCGTGACGGAATGGCAGGACGGACCGTCGCAGGCACGACGGGCCGTCACAAATCTTTCCACAGAATGAACTCTCTGAACTTTGTGACGGACCTGCAGGACGGACCGTCACAGTCATGACGGACCGTCACAGGTTCGTAACCCTGGCTGGTCGGATTTCTGTTAAAAGTTTTTAAGGGGCGTTTTGGACTATTCATGATTATAATTATAAAGTTAGTGGATTAATGTTAATAATTCAATTACTTGGGGTTAAAAGGAGATAACCTTGAAATAAATAGTGGGTTATTTTTTATCATCTTTTATACTTAATTATATGACAATTAGGGTAAAAGAAAAAAGGTTTGAATAAGAAAAACAGAAAGAACAGAGAGAGAAGGGAGAAACGAGCGAGAGAAAGAGAAGAACGCAGAGGAAAGCAAAGGTTTTGGGAAGATAGTTTGTTGATCGCGATTCTTCGGTGGAGGTAGGTTATGGTTTATGCTATCTCATAGTAAACTCTTAATAGCGAATGATATGTATTGGGTAGTATTGTAAAGTCTTCTATATGCTTAATTGTGTGCTTGTATGATGTGATGATGTAATTGTAATGGGTTGGGAAGATGAGGCTGTGAATCTTAAATCTTAAATTTACTTTGTTAATGATGATGCCTTGGTATAAAAGAAGGCTTGATGAACTAAAGTAATGAGATTAGAGGATCGGGTGTCACGTTCCGACACCAGGATAGTAATAGAGGATCGGGTGTCACGTTCCGACACCAGGATAGTATATGGATCGGAGTGTCACGTTCCAACACCAGGATAGTAATAGAGGATCGGGTGTCACGTTCCGACACCAGGATAGTATATGGATCGGAGTGTCACGTTACGACACCAGGATAGTATATGGATCGGAGTGTCACGTTCCGACACCAGGATAGTATATGGATCGAAGTGTCACGTTCCGACACCAGGATAGTATATGGATCGGAGTGTCACGTTCCAACACCAGGATAGTAGATGGATCGGAGTGTCACGTTCCGATACCAGGATAGTAAATGGATCGGAGTGTCACGTTCCGACACCGGGATAGTAAAGAGAATGAATCTTGAAATATGTTAATATACTCAATCTAAAGAACCTGTTTCCCAAATGAGTAGGGGTGGAGCTTGAGTCCTCATAGATGTGCTTGGCGTTGTGACCAAGGGTTATGGTAATTGTTGTTGTCGCCTGTTAGAATATTAGTTGATTTTATGTTATTATCTGACATATATTGCTTTCTATTTTGAGTTGGCGGATGATACCTATTCAGTACTTGTGCCTTGTACTGACCCCTACTTGTATTTGTTTTTCTTTGTTAATTGTGGAGTGCAGCAAACGTGCCATCATCTTCAACTCAACCTCAACTCTAGCCTATCTTCATCACACCAGATTTCAGGGTGAGCTATTGCTTCTAGCTTGGACTGGATCTTCCTCTTCATGTCTTGATGCCTTGAAATTCCGGCATGGACTAGTTTTTTAGTTATTTTAGCTTCTTAGACATTTTTAGATTTAGTAGTATGAGCATAGATGTTCTTGTGGTGATGACTTCCAGTTTTTGGGAATAATAGGTATTGAGTTTTTAGAAGTTATTTAATCGATTTTCATTAATGAGTTTTAAGTCTTCCGCATTATATTCTGTTTATTATGATTGAAATGTTGGGGTTTAGATTGGTTGGTTCGCTCACATAGTAGGATAAGTGTGGGTGCCACTCGCGGCTCATTTTGGGTCGTGACAAACTTGGTATCAGAGCATTAGGTTCGTTGGTCTCATCACACAAGAACGAGTCTAGTAGAGTCTTAAGGAACGGTAGGGGGACGCCTTTACTTTTCTTTGAGAGGCTATAGGACTTTAGGAAAATTCCATTCTTTCTTTCTTTCGTGCTATTACTTGGATCCAATTGGTATCTAGGTGATACAAATTGGTATCTGACCATCTTCACTCTATTTCGCAGATGGTTAGAATAAGAACAACAACCGCGCCAACACCAACACCGGCAAGACAAGATGCGTCTGAGCCAGCCACTGGGGATGCAGCTCGAAAAGGAGTAGTGGCAAGAGGCCGTGGTAGAGGTCGCGGGAGAACGTCCTCTAGAGGAAGAGGACAAGCACCTGGCCCATCTAGTGCTAGGGCGGTGACTCCTCCACCGACTGAGGAAGTAGTAAGAGAGGGTGAGGAAGGGGAAATGAGCAAGTGCAGAATGAGGAATTACCACCCCAACCCACCCCAGAGATGATTAATCAGGTTCTTGCTTATCTTAGCGGGTTATCTGATCAAGGCCAGACACCTCCAGTATTTTCTGCACCAGCACCTCAGGTTCCGGAAGTACAACAGGCACTGCTGTGGCTCCCCGCATGGATGCCTCATTGGAAATAGGCACGTTTCTCGATTGACTACAGGGTCTATAATGACGAGTGATCAGCATGAACTTTTCATAAGTTCTTGAAATTGAAACCTCCATTCTTCAAGGGTGCTGAATCTGAGGATGCCTACGATTTTCTGGTTGATTGTCATGAGTTACTACATAAAATGGGATCGTGGAACGATTTGGCGTTGAGTTTGTAACCTATCAGTTTCAGGGAAATGCCAAAATGTGGTGGCGGTCATATGTTGAGTGTCAACCCGCACAGGCACCACCTATGACTTGGCGTCATTCTCTAGCTTATTTATGGAGAAGTATATCCCCCGGACCTTGAGGGATAGGAGGAGAGATGAGTTCTTGAGCCTAGAGCAAGGCAGGATGTCGGTTACTGCGTATGAGGCTAAGTTTCGTGCATTATCCAGGTATTCCACCCAGCTTTGTTTCAGTCCACAAGAGCGGATTCGCCGTTTTGTGAAGGGATTGAGGTCAGATTTGCGGATTTCAGCCTTACAGGTAGCGGCTACAGCAAGATCCTTTCAGGAAGTGGTAGACTTCGTGATAGAGGTGGAGGGAGTGAAGCCAGATGACTTCACCATGGCATCGACATCTAAAAAGTTTCGTAAGGGAGGAGATTTTAATGGTTATTACTCCAGAGGGCAGGGTTCAGGAGGTTATCCAGCCCGACCTATTCAGTCTTCACTGCAGACTGTAGTTGGGGGTCCACGCAGAGAACGGTCAACACTTCTCCGAGTTTGGAGGTTTCCCCAGACTTCGTCATTCTCACAGAGACCTATGCTTGAATCCAGAGAGTGTTATGGATGTGGGGAGACTGGACCATTAAGAGGTATTGTCCAAAACAGAGTTACAGACCTCAAATAGTCAGAGGTAGAGGTGGTCATGGAATAGGCCGTCATTCTGGAGGACGTGGTGGCCGAGGTAATGGTGGTCACTAAAACGGCCGGGGTGACGGGCAAACTGGAGCCACTACAGCACAACATGGTAGGGGCAACGGGCAGACAGGTGATAGGGCCCATTATTATGCTTTCCCCGGGCGGTCTGAAGCGGAGACATCTGATGATGTTATCACAGGTAATCTTTTGGTCTGTGATTGCTGGCTTCTGTATTATTTGATCCTGGCTCCACATTTTCATATGTATCTTCCTCATTTGCTACTGGTCTTAATTTACATTGTGAATTGCTTGACATGCCTATTTGTGTTTCTACTCTGGTGGGTGAGTCTGTGATAGTTGAAAAGGTATATAGGTCTTGTCTGGTGCTTTTGTGGGAGCAATACTCATGTAGACTTGGTTATTTTAGAAATGGTTGATTTCGATGTAATTCTGGGTATGACTTTGCTTTCTCCAATTATGCAATCTTAGATTGGTATGCTAAAACTGTAACTTTGGCCAAGCCTGGACAGATCCGTTAGTGTGGGAGGGTGACTACACTTCCACTCCAGTTCGTATCATCTCCTTTCTTCGTGCTAAGAGAATGGTTAGTAAAGGGTGTTTAGCGTTCTTGTCACACCTCAGGGATGATACTACCCAAGTACCTTCAATTGAGTCGGTTTTGATAGTCCGTGAGTTTCTGGATGTGTTCCCTGCAGACCTTCCAAATATGCCACCGGATAGGGATATCGACTTTTGCATTGATCTGGAGCCGGGTACTCGCCCCATTTCCATACCCCCTTATAGAATGGCTCAAGCAGAGTTAAGGGAGTTAAAGGCCCAACTTCAAGAGTTGTTAAGTAAAGGCTTCATTAGACTAAGTGCCTCCCCTTGGGGTGCTCCGATGTTATTTGTGAAGAAGAGGATGGGAGTTTTCGGATGTGCATAGAACTACCGGCAGTTGAACAAGGTAACTATTAAGAACAAGTACCCCATTCCTCGCATTGATGACTTGTTCGATCAGTTTACAAGGTGCTTGTGTCTTCTCTAAGATTGACTTGAGATCCGTTATAATCAATTGAAATACGGGCAACGGATGTGCCAAAGACTGCTTTCAAACCAGGTATGGTATGCATTACGAATTCGTAGTAATGTCTTTTGGTCATATGAATGCCCCTGCTGCTTCATGAGCTTGAATTATGGGATTTTTAAGCCATATCTGGATCTCTTGTCATCGTATTTATTGATGATATACTGATATACTCCAAGAGTAAGAAGGAACATGAGGAGCATTTGAGAATTATGTTGGAAGTATTAAGGGAGAAAGGCTTTATGCCAAATTCTCCAAGTGTGAGTTTTGGCTAGATTCAGTGTCCTTCTTGGGGCACGTGGTTTCTAAGGATGGAGTGATGGTGGATCCTTCTAAGATTGAAACAGTAAGAATTGGGTAAGACCTACTAATGTGTCAGAAATAAGGAGCTTGTTGTTGGTTTAGCCAGCTACTACCGTCGATTTTTCAAGGGATTCTCTTCTATTGCTTCCCAATTGACGAACTTGACTAAGCAGAATGTTCCATTTGTATGGTCGGACGGAATGAATGTGAGGAAAGCTTTCAGAAACTCAAAGACCTTGCCGACTACGGCAACTCTATCCTTACCTTGCCAGTAGAGGGTAAGAATTTCATTGTTTATTGTGATGCATCCTATTCGGGTTTGGGTGCGGTGCTAATGCAAGAGAGGAATGTAATCGCTTATGCTTCAAGACAACTAAAGGTGCACGAACGTAACTATCCGACCCATGATTTAGAATTGGCTGCAGTTGTGTTTGCATTAAGCAATGGAGACATTATCTATATGGGGTCAAGTGTGAAGTCTAACCAGATATCATCGAGTCTACAGTATGTCTTTACCCAGAAAGACTTGAATTTGAGGCAGAGGAGGTGGATGGAACTGTTGAAGGACTATGATATTACTATTCTTATCACCCAGGAAAAGCAAATGTTGGGCTGATGCTTTAAGTAGAAAAGCAGGGAGCATGGGTAGTTTAGCCCACTTACAAGTTTCTAGACGCCCTTGGCTAGAGAAATCTAAAACTTGGCTAACGACTTTATGAGACTAGAAATACTAGAGGAAGGAGGATTTTTGGCTGTGTGGAGGCAAGATCTTATTTTCTTGACAAGATCAAGGGAAAATTTTGATGATGAGAAACTAAGCCGAATTCGGGATATGGTGTTGCGAGGAGAGGCTAAAGAGGCAATAATTGATGAGGAAGGTGTTTTGAGGATTAAGGAAGGATATGTGTGCCCCGTGTTGATGATTTGATCCACACCATCCTACAGAGACTCATAGTTCTGGATATTCTATACATCCTGGTGCAACCAAGATGTACCATGACCTAAAGCAACACTTTTTGGTGAGTAGAATGAAGCGTGACATTGTTGATTTTGTGCCAAATGTCCAAATTGTCAGCAAGTAAAGTATGAACACCAGAGGCCGGAGGAACACTTCAGAGAATGCCATTCCTGAATGGAAGTGGGAGAGAATTGCATTGCAATGGACTTCGTGGTTGGTCTTCCAAAGACATTGGGTAAGTTTGATTCTATTGGGTAATTGTGGACAGATTAACTAAGTCTGCTCACTTTCTTCCGGTCAAGGTGACTTACAATGCGGAGAAGTTAGCCAAACTATATATCTCAGAAATTGTTTGATTGCATGGAGTTCCATTTTCCATCATATCAGATAGAGGTATGCAGTTTACTTTTAAGTTTTGGAGAACATTGCATGCGGAATTAGGTACTAGGTTGGACCTTAGTACTGCATTTCACCCTCAGACCGATGGTCAGTCTGAGCGAACGATTCAGGTATTGGAGGATATGCTTCGTGCATGTGTGATAGAATTTGGTGGTCATTGGGATAACTTCTTACCCTTAGCGGAGTTTTCATACAATAATAGCTATCACTCAAGTATTGATATGGCTCCATTCGAAGCATTGTATGGGAGGAGATGTAGGTCTCCCATTGGTTGGTTTGATGCATTTGAGGTTAGACCTTGGGGTACTGATCTTCTGAGGGATTCATTAGAGAAGGTAAAATCCATTCAAGAAAAGCTTTTAGCGGCTCAAAGTAGGCAAAAGGAATATGCAGATCGAAAGGTTAGAGACTTGGAGTTCATGGAGGGTGAACAAGTCTTGCTGAAGGTTTCACCCATGAAAGGGGTGATGCGGTTTGGTAAAAGGGGTAAGCTATGCCCAAGGTATATTGGACCATTTGAAGTACTTAAGCGAGTAGGGGAGGTGGCTTATGAATTAGCCTTGCCTCCAGGACTGTCAGGAGTGCATCCGGTATTTCATGTGTCTATGTTGAAAAGATACCATGGGGATGGAAACTACATCATTCGTTGGGATTCGGTTCTGCTTGATGAGAATTTGTCTTATGAGGAGGAGCCTGTTGCCATTCTAGATAGAGAAATTCGCAAGTTGAGATCAAGGGAGATTACATCCATCAAAGTTCAATGGAAGAATCGACCAGTTGAAGAGTCCACTTGGGAGAAGGAGGCTGATATGCAAGAAAAATACACACACCTGTTTACAGATTGAGGTACTCCTTTTCGCCCTTGTTTTTCTTCTTGTGATCGTTCGAGGACGAACGATGGGTAAATTGGTATCTATTGTAACGACCTGTTTAGTCGTTTTGAGCAGCAGAGTTTATTTCTGGTAAAAACTGTCTTGGTCGACGGATCCCACGACGGACCGTCATGGGCACGACGGACCGTCGAGTGTGTCTCGTTCCAAACACTTAGAATTCTAAAATTTGGGTACTGAGATCGACTCTCTAAACTTCGTGATGGAATGGCAGGACAGACCATTGCAGGCACGACGGGCTGTCACAAATCTTTCCACAGAATTAACTCTCTGAACTTTGTGACGAACCTGCAGGACGGACCGTTACAGTCATGACGGACCGTCACAGGTTGCGTAACCCTGGCTGGGTCGGATTTCTGTTAAAAGTTTTTTAAGGGGCGTTTTGGACTATTCATGCTTATAATTATAAAGTTAGTGGATTAATGTTAATAATTCAATTACTTGGGGGTTAAAGGAGATAACCTTGAAATAAATAGTGGGTTATTTTTATCATCTTTTATACTTAATTATATGACAATTAGGGTAAAAGAAAAAGGTTTTGAATAAGAAAAACAGAAAGAACAGAGAGAGAAGGGAGAAACGAGCGAGAGAAAGAAGAACGCAGAGGAAAGCAAAGGTTTTGGAAGATAGCTTGTTGATCGCGATTCTTCGGTGGAGGTAGGTTATGGTTTATGCTATTCATAGTAAACTCTTAATAGCGAATGATATGTATTGGGTAGTATTGTAAAGTCTTCTATATGCTTAATTGTGTGCTTGTATGATGTGATGATGTAATTGAAATGGGTTGGGAAGATGAGGCTGTGAATCTTAAATCTTAAATTTACTTTGTTAATGATGATGCCTTGGTATAAAAGAAGGCTTGATGAACTAAAGTAATGAGATTAGAGGATCGGGTGTCACGTTCCGACACCAGGATAGTAATAGAGATCGGGTGTCACGTTCCAACACCAGGATAGTATATGCATCGGAGTGTCACGTTCCGACACCAGGATAGTAAAGTAGGATCGGGTGTCACGTTCCGACACCAGGATAGTTATGGATCGGAGTGTCACGTTCCGACACCAGGATAGTATATGGATCGAGTGTCACGTTCCGACACCGGGATAGATATGGATCGGAGTGTCACGTTCCAACACCAGGATAGTAGAGGATCCGAGTGTCACGTTCCGACACCAGGATAGTAGATGGATCAGAGTGTCACGTTCCGACACCAGGATAGTAAAGAGAATGAATCTTGAAATATGTTAATATACTCAATCTAAAGAACCTGTTTCCCAAATGAGTAGGGTGTGGAGGCTTGAGTCCTCATAGATGTGCTTGGCGTTGTGACCAAGGGTTATGGTAATTGTTGTTGTCGCCTGTTAAGAATATTAGTTGATTTTATGTTATTATCTGACATATATTGCTTTCTATTTTGAGTTGGCCGATGATACCTACTCAGTACTTGTGCCTTGTACTGACCCCTACTTGTATTTGTTTTTCTTTGTTAATTGTGGAGCGCAGCAAACGTGCCATCGTCTTCAACTCAACCTCAACTCTAGCCAGTCTTCATCACGCCAGATTTCAGGGTGAGCTATTGCTTCCAGCTTGGACTGGATCTTCCTCTTCATGTCTTGATGCCTTCAAATTCCGGCATGGACTAGCTGTTTAGTTATTTTAGCTTCTTAGACATTCTTATATTTGGTAGTATGAGGATAGATTTTCTTGTGGTGATGACTTCCAGTTTTTGGGAATAATAAGTATTGAGTTTTTAGAAGTTATTTAATCGATTTTCATTAATGAGTTTAAGTCTTCCGCATATTATATCTGTTTATTATGGTTGAAATGTTGGGGTTTAGATTGGTTGGTTCGCTCACATAGTAGGATAAGTGTGGGTGCCACTCGCGGCTCGTTTTGGGTCGTGACATTTTGACTAACCTTGATACAGGCGATAACACTGATTTTTTAAAAGGTGTAGACCTCTCAATTGTATTTAGTTTTCCTTTAGAGAAACCTACGACAAAAAAATAATCCTAGCACTTGAATAGAAAATGTTTCTCCAAATCATCATCAAAACTATTAGAATATTTCAGAATTACCTTATGTTATTCTTTAAAGCAACAACACATTAACACCACTAATATTCCTAGAAGTTCATCAATAGATATGAATTTCAAGAACAACTGATTGAATTACCCTTAGTGAGGATGATGACTACTCACTATCGTATAAAAAATGTGTAGTCATTGTCCTTATCAATGGTAATACGATAAGTTATTCTTGAAGAATTATTATATGTTGATAAGGTACATAAAATAGGAACTTATTGGTGGTGGTAATGGGATGTTGTCTTTAAGAATAACGGTAATCCTTAAAATATTTTAAGAATTTGATGGTGCTTAGGAGATGCATATTCTATTCAAGTGCTAGAACATGTTGTTCACATTCTTCTCTTGGAGAAGTTTAATGTTTAAAAACGAAGTTGATTCAACAAAAGATTTGATATATTTTACATTCCACAGGCTCTATAATTGGAGATATCATTATTTCTGGTACAGAAGTTCCTATAAAAATAGGAATCGGATTTTATGAGGAACATATCGAGAGAGAATTAAACTTGGTAAGACAATGTGTCATGTGTAATTGGTAAACTCCGATCATCATCTCTGTGAAGTAGCCCATAGAATACAAACGATTAAAAGTTCCTGCTTTAAAAAAAAGGTACGTATAAACTACTAAAAAAAGGCCAAAAAGAGACCTAGAAAAGAGACCTCAGGAGGTCTCTTTTCGGGAAAAACAGACCTCAACGGTAGGTCAGTAAAATGCAGGTCACTTTTTTACAGACACCTCATGAGGTCGCCAAACGGAGACCTCACGAGGTCACCAACAAATTATCTGATTTTTTAAAAAAAAGAGACCTCATGAGGTCACTATTGTATTATTTAATTTAATTTATATTTTATATAGAGACCTCATGAGGTCACAATTTATTATATATTTTTAGTTATATTTAATAAAGAGACCTCATTAGGTCGCTAAGATATTATTAATTTAATTTAATATTTTAAGGAGAGACCTCATAGGGTCTCTTTTGCATTTACTTTAGCGACCTCGTGAGGTCTCCATAATGAAATTTACGGAAAATATAATGCAGAAAAGAGACCTCATGAGGTCTCTTTTCTGCATTTATAAAATATAAAATGTTAATTAGAGACCTGATGAGGTCTCTATTATGAAATAGCTGGAAAAATTAATACAAAAGAGAGACCTCATGAGGTCTCTTTTCTGCATTTATAAATCGAAAATGTTAAATAGAGACCTCATGAGGTCTCTATTATGAAATATCTGGAAAAATAATGCAAAAAAGTGACCTCATGAGGTCTCTATCATGAAATATCTGGAAAATTAATGCAAAAAAAGAGACCTCATGAGGTCTTTTTCTGGAAAAAAACTGGCAGAAAATTGTTATTTCTGCGCTTCTCATCACTGTCATTTTAATTCAGTACCCAATTAAACTCAAAGAGCTTCAAAAAACTCAATTGAAGTAATACATTTACTAAATATTCTCTTATCAACTCAATTGCAACTCACTTCAACATAATTATATATTAAACAAAAATCATGATATCATAAGTTATATAATACATTCCAACGTTATCATGTATCACAAAACAAAATAATTCCATCACAAAATTATAAAGTTAACAAAATGATCTATAAGTAACTATCACAAGTCTAAACTTCACTAATGTGGTAGTGTGTTTGCCATATAATCATCACTTTCTTCATCACTACTACTCATGGGTCATGTTTCTTTTGTTGACCATAATATGGATATTGAGTAGGTTGAGATTGAGGAGGTCGAGGAGGGAAAGTGACATCACCAGAACAAGGGGGAATCCCTCCTGAAGCAAGTAATCCATCGAATTGAGCCTTAAGACCGCAAACTGTAATTCCAAGTCAAACCTAACAAAGAGATCATCAGGAAGAAACCAATATTCCTTGCAATTACAAAAAAAAAAAAAAAAAAAAAAAGGAAAAGACAATTGCACCAAAAGTTTGGACATTGAAACAGAAGAAACAAAAAAGGGTTGCATGATGCAGGTTAAGATCAAGTTCTATACTTCCAAGCATAACAAATAAACAAAACTTTCAACCATTATATACAACCTCCCCAAAAAGATGACGACCCCCTCACAATTTTCGATTATTCATGTTCTAATACCACATTCATAATGACATGGTAGACACTACAACTTTATAAATCCAGGAAACATGAATTAGGATAACATGCTTCCAACGCTTCCAAGGAAAATGCGGCAATTACTTCTTTTATATCAGTAGATGTAATGAAAACATATATACCCAGTCTTCAAGAATACCAACAGCTTTTAGTAGGGAAAGATTTCCCGACTAAGTGGACTAGAATGTACTTAGCCCAAAATGCACACAGTTTAGTACGACCTCCTCCCTAAAATAGAATTTTGGTTTTTTTAGCTCAAAATAAGAGAAATTTTGACTAGATCATTATACGAGTCACATGGAGATGTGTCTAATTGATAGGTTGAACATGGGAGGAAAAGAGCACTTCATTAAAGGATTGTCATATTAAACTTAAGATGCTTAAAAGAAAGTATTAAATTTGTAACTTGGAGGAAAAATTCATTTAAAGGAAGTTTGCTTGTCACAACGACAAGTACTTAATTAGAAAAAACTTGATCCTTCAACCGCCAAAGTACTTAAAGCCTCCTAATGAAAAACTTCAGAAGCATGTTTTGCAGAGCGGGAAGGAGAAGTACAATATAATACTAGCATCTACATTGCATTCCATAAGTCTAAACCTTGCTTGACTCATTTAAGATTCAACACAAAACATGAATCTAAGGTTCAAATCTGTCAAAAATTGCTTAACTCATATTCTAATATCATCAATTCATGCTCGATTCCTCATTTTATTGATAAGTATTAATGAAGACAAGTATTTTTCTGATTTTCAGCAATTGATGAACCATCCGAAACTAAACTTGTAACACACAAAGATTGAACCATTCTGTTTCTTAGTCCCTTCAACAACCAATAAATTTCAATCCCACTTGTCTTTCTACCCTCAAGAAAAATGTTAACACTAGAACTAACTTATTTTCAAAGAATTAATTTGTTCAAAAAATTTACCTGGAGTTAAAGGGGAACGCTGCTGCTGATGCGACTGCAAATGGCGGAGATGGAGGCGGCGCGACCTCCACTTGTGAAGCACGACTGCAAATAGCGGAGAGCTGGCGGCGGATAGAGGAGGAGGAGAAGACGACGCGGAGAGGACGGAGAAGAGAGGGACCGAGAGAGAGGGTCGACGAGAAAGAGAGACGATTACAGGAAGAAGAGAAGAACGATACATAGAGAGGGTCGACGAGAAAGAGAAGGGTCGACGAGGTCGATGAGAAAGAAGAGAGAGAGCGGCGGTCGACAAAAATTAAGAGAGAAGGAGGAAAGAGAGATATTTTAATTTTGGCTAGGTTTTTGTTTTGGTTAAGAGACCATCATGAGGTCTCTAATTTTTAACTATCAATTAAATTAAATTATTATTTTTAATTTAACAAGTGTAGACCTCATGAGGTCTCTACTTGTTAAATTAAAAATAATATTTAATTTAATTTAAAGTTAAAAAATAGAGACCTCATGAGGTCTCAAATTTTATGAGAATTAAATTAAAAATTAAAAATTTTAATAAGTCCAGTAAAAAAAAATATTATTTTAAATTGACCTCACGAGGGTCTCCCTACATTAAAAAAAAATTAAAAGATTATAATTTAAAATAGCGACCTCACTGAGGTCTCTATTATTGACCTATTTCTGAGGGTCTCCATTCTAGGTCTCTTTTTGGCCTTTTTTAGTAGTGCTAAGTGTGGAATCTATATCTTGACTACATAGTGCTTGATTGAGGGATGAACCCCGAATCTCCACATATTCTTCTATTACAATTTTGAAACTTCGAACCTATCGTTTCAAATGGATCACTACATTTCCTAGAAAAAAATTAGAAATGGCTTTGTGCGTCTGTAACTCAAGATAGGTGACCCAACGATCAGTGCTCCACTAAATTATAAATAAAGGAGAAAAATGAACACGATCATTTTTTATGAGACACAAGGAATATACAAGTGATATGCTGCTACTGATAAATTAATTTTAGTTTATTAAAATTAAATACTAATGTAGGTCATACTATTTCTGCTAATTCTTAGAAATGGTTTAAGAATATATATCTTACCAAATGTAATACTAAATCCTATAAAAATAAAATGAACCACTCGTTACTGATTATTTTTAAATTTTTAGATTGGGAAAGCTCAATAGTATATATCTCAATTATATTTTGGATCTAAGAAAAATTATGTTAAACATTAGTCAATTATCTATTAGATTAGATACAACGAGTAAATTGAAATTTCTTTTTAAGTATGAATCTTGTAAAGAAAATAAATATTTAAGAGAGATAGTTCATTAGAGAACTGAGCAATGAATAAACAATACATCATAAAATAAAGCTAAGAATGATAAAAGAAAGAACTTACAACGTGGTGACTCATTGATTCGATTCTGAAAAGTCCATGAAATAGAATTTATGCTGGAATTGAATTCCATCATTGTCATTGTAATCAACATCCTCTGTGTAGTGAATGAATGCATTTCATCAGCGCCGCAGTAGGCTAAGTTGTGTTTAGAACGGGTGAATGAGAGAGATTGTTAAAACATTATTTTTATAGGAGGGGCAAGCGACTAGGGATTTCTAAAAATGGGTAAAATCATTATTAAAGTTTGGTTTGCTCCTAAATAGAGTTAGTAGTTTAAGCCGATATTTGTTAAATCAGCCCATTTCATCCACATTACTGAGCCGAATTTGTTGTGAATCAAGTAGACTTGGTACGAGCTTAGGTGTTAGAAGTGGTGAATGGGGTTGTTTCAGATGGGATTATTGGGCCGAATAAAATGTTGGAGAGTTTTATTTGGGATCCAGGCCCAATTATCAATTAGTTAAATATGAATATGGATTAGACTGAAGAGTTATGCCTATTATGAACAAACCGTATGTTCCTCTCATGTCTTTCTAGAATCTAAACTTCTCATCCCCTTCTTATCTCTATCTCTAGTTACTTGATATTTCGGTACTTTTCCTTATAACTCAAGTGTTGTTATTGTAATTTTACTATCTTATTATGTAATGTTTGGATATTTGTGTAAAGAAATCGGGTTGGCTTAAGAATCACGTATATTTCAGTTGGATAAAATGTGCTTCAGTTTAGTGTTAATCAACACTTAAAAATATGAACAAATATGGGTTAAATATGGGCATCCAGATATGTACTTATATTGAATTATAGATCTCAAATCAGAATTAAAGATTAGTATAGAGAGTCAGTCACGGTTGGATCAAAATTAGGAGTCAATTCCAAAGTAAGGATCGAGGTCAGGTCCTAAGTCTTGAGTCGGATATCTAATCTCAAGTCAGTAGATGTTATAGCCGAAACATTCTATAATACCCCCACAACATAAACTATGTGTGCTACTTATAAATTTTGATGGATCAATGTTAGGTAAGTAAAAGAAGGTTTTAAATGGGTGATTATATCAAGCAACATAAATAGTATTTTACTACAAGTGTTGGACCAAAGTTAGAGGCCAAAGCAACCATTAGAATAATAGTACAGATTGAAGGTTTTATTATGATGAATTATTTCATATAATCTTGTATATCTTTCGACTTAGGATTCTCATATTTTTGTAGTTTATTTAAATGTCCCTATCAATTCATGAAATAAGTGCATTTTTTTCTCTAATTTTCATGCTTATCTAAGTTGATGACACTATCTAATTAGACATGTCAAAATTATTTGTTCAAATCCTTGTATGATGCTTTACTCATTATATTTACTACATTATTTTGCACGTATCCAGAAATTAGTCATTGCTATATGCATATAACTACCAAATGTATTGAATGGAAAAAACTTAAATAGCCTTCCCAACATATGTTATCATATTATTAGCCATAGGGCTACCGCACAAAACAAATGTAGAGGTGTGATAAATAAATAAAAACTCATCCATGGCCACTAACCTCACTCTATAGTCTATAGTCTAGACATAGTCTATCATGCCAACTTCAATGAGACTAATGTGAGGAATATTAAGTGCCACAACAGGACCCCTACAGTTTTTGCGCAGAAATGAATAACCAATGTCGATAACTAGGTTCTTCATGAAAGAAGTTGATCTCTTCGCCATTACGTAAGAGTGTCCCATTATATATGCAACCCCTACATCTTATGCATCGTTAGATATGAAACTCATCCCTAATAGCTGGATCCATGCCAGGGTTTTCTGGCAAGCGAAACCTTACTTTGCGCCTCCTCATCTGTGGGTTCTCATCATCACTTGCAGATCTTAGACTCTGGAGGGTTAAAGATTTGCTGCTTTAAATGGAGTTACTAATTCTAAGTGTATGCTCGCTAGTATGTTTGATATGAAAGATCTAGGTGTTGTTGATGTGATTTTGAGAATTACGATTCTCAAATATCCTAACGGTCTAGCATTATCTCAAACTCATTATGTACAAAAGGTACTTGAAAAGTTCACATATTTGAATTTTAAAAGGGCAAAGACGTCAATTGATGTGAATCTTCATCTTGAAAAGAATAAAAGTGAAAGTCATTGTGAATTGGACTATGCCAGAGTGTGGGAAAGTTTGATGCATGTCATGAATCGTACACGACCAGACATAGGTTGTGCTATCAGAAAATTGAGTCGATACACAAGTAATTCCAATCAAAATAAATAGTTGACAATTGATAGAGTTTTGTGATAGTTAGATGACACTAAAAACTATGCCTAGCATTACGACAAATATTCAAAAGTTCTTGAAAGATAGAGTGATGCAAGTTAGATTATTGGGTCAACTGAAACAAAATTCACAAGTGGACACGTTTTCACTACTGTTGTAGAAGCAATATCTTGGAAATCATCCAAACAACCATGTATAGCTTGCTCTATAATGGATTCTAAATTCATCGCCTTAGACAAGGCAGGTGAAGAAGTTGAATTCCTCCAAAACTTTTTATGACATATTTCATTTTGGACCAAACAAATGTCCCCTATATGCATATATTCTGATAGTTAAGCTGCAATAGGAAGGTCTACAAGCATTATGTGTTACGGGAAGTCTTGTAACATAAGATGAAGACATAAACCTGTGATACAACTACTCTCTAGTGGAATTATCACAATTTACTATGTAAAGTCAAAGAATAATGTATCGGATCCACTTACAAAAGGCCTAAATAGAGAAAGAGTTAAGAGATAATCAACGGGAATGAGATTATGGCCGAGAACAAGTCAGCGTAGTGGTAACTTCACCTAGAAGATTGGAGATACCAAGATCTAGGTTCAAGGAGATAAAACAAAGTCATTGATAACGGTTCAACATTGTCAAAAATTATTTTATCGTCCATTCTCATGATGAGTCAATGTTTAGTATCCAGGATAAGGGCATAAGAATTTTTTAATGGCTTTTAAGTTAAATACAGGGTATATCAAATAGTTTATCTACTGGATAACACATTTAAAAACCAACTATGTGAGTGTGAAGTGTAAGCCGCTTCAAGGGGAATCATGTAAGGCCAGTTCTCTAAGCACTTACTAACCGAGATGTGATCCTGGTTGAAACGAACAAAACAATGAGAACTAAGAACAGTTCAAGGGTTGATTGTGTGACTTATGTTGTTTTCTAGGTATACACTAAAGACAACACAGTTCAAACATATCAAATTTACCAATTTCCGAGTATATCTGATATATGTTACTAAGGAAAGATTAAAGGAAAATCTACTTATTCCATATGTGATTAACCCTTACATAGAAGAACACACATGTTTTTCATTCATATGTTTTAACAATAGTCATTCCTCATTTATGTGGGGGATTGTTGGGCTTTAGCAAAATGTGAATGAAAAAAGAGAAGAGAAAAATTGAAAAGTGAGGGAACCAATTTTGGAGGGTCTGAACGGACAGACACGTTTTTTTCTAAAAATGGCTATAAAAATGAGGTTTTTTTCGTTTTTTCCAACACTGAAATTTTTCCTCTGTGCATATATTTTCTCTTTTAAACAAAATTATCGATCGACTGAGTTTGTGTGGTCTTGTTACTGTTCTTAGGTTCACTTAAGTTATTGAAGTTTTACGTACCACTACTTATTTAACAGGTTAATTCGTTTTATCTTGGGAGAAATTAATATGCAACCTATGTTACAAAGAGGGGATTAAATTTCTTAAGAAAACACAGTGATTTTTGTGGACTAGGATTTTTCTTTCTATTTCATCTTATTTCTGTTTTTGTAATTTTTGACTAACCTTAATACAGGCGATAACATTATGATGTCCGTAAAGGTGTAGATCTCTCAGATTATTTAATTTTCCTTAAGAGAAACCTACGAACTAAAACATAATCCTAGCACTACAATAGAAAATGCTTCTCCAAATTATCATCAAAATTCTTACAATATTTCAGAATTACCTTATGTTATTCTTTAAACCGACAACACATTACCACCACCAATATTCCTAGAAGTTCATCAATAGATAAGAATTTCAAGAATAACTTATCTAATTACCCTTAATAAGGATGATGACTACTTATTATCATAGAGAAAATATGTAGTCATTGTCCTTATCAATGGTAATACAACAAATTATTCTTGAAGAATTACTATATGTTGATGAGCTACATACTATAGGAACATTATTGGTGGTGGTAATGGGATGTTGTCTTTAAGAATAACATTAGGTAATCCTTAAAATATTCTTAGAATTTGATGGTGCTTTGGAGATGCATATTCTATTCAAGTGCTAGAAACATGTTGTTCACATTCTTCTCTTGGAGAAGTTTAATGTTTAAAAACGAAGTTGATTCAACAAAAGATTTGATATATTTTATATTCCAGAGGCGCTATAATTGGAGATATCATTATTTCTGGTACAGAAGTTCCTATAAAAATGGGAATCGGATTTTATGAGGAACATATCGAGAGTGAATTGGATTTGGTAACACAATGTGTCATGTGTGATTGGTAAACTCTGATCATTGTCTCAGTGAAGTAGCCCAAGGGATACAAACGATTAAAAGTACTTGCTTTAAAGAAAATGTATGTATTAACTAAGTGTGCAATCTATATCCTTACTTTTAAGTAGTGCTTGATTGAGGGATGAACCCCAAATCTCCACATATTCTTCTATTAACATTTGGAAACTTTGAACCTTTCATTTCAAATGGATCACTACATTTCCTAGAGAAAAATTTGAAATGGCTTTGTGTGTATGTAACTCAAGATAGGTAACCCAACGTTCAGTGCCCCATTAAACTATAAATAAAGGAGAAAAATGGACACGATCATTTTTTATGAAACACAAGGAATATACAAGTGATATGCTGCTATTGATAAATTAATTTTAGTTTATTAAAATTAAATACTAATATAGGTCATACTATTTCTGCTAATTCTTAAAAAAGAAATGGTTTAAGAATATGTATCTTACCAAATATAAATACTAAATCCTATAAAAATAAAATAAACCACTCGTTACTGATTATGTTTAAATTTTTGGATTGGGAAAGCTGAATTGTATATATCGCAATTATATTTTGGATCTAAGAAAAATTATGTTTAAATATTAGTCAATTATCCATTAGATTAGATACAACGACTAAAACTGAAATGTTTTTTAAATTGTGAAACTTTTAAAGAAAATGAAGTATTTACGAGAGAGAGCTCATTACAGCACTGAGGAATGAATAAACAATACATCATCAAATAAAGAAAAGAAAAATAAAAGAAAGAACTTACAACGTGGTGACTTATTGATTCAATTCTGAAAAGTCCATGAAATAGAATTTGTGATGGAATTGAATTACGTCATTGACATTGTAATCAACATCCTCAGTGTAATGTTATGAATGCATTTCATCTCACGCGCCACAGTAGGCTGAGTTGTGTTTAGAACGGGTGAATGAGAGAGATTGTTAAAACATTATTTTTATAGGAGGGGCAAGCGACTAGGGTTTTTCAAAAATGTTAAAATTATTATTAAAGTTTGGTTTGCTCCTAAATAGAGCTAGTAATTTTAGCCGATATTTGTGAAATCAGCCCATTTAATCTACATTAGTGAGACGAATTTGTTGTGAATCAAGTAGACTTGGCACGAGCTTTTGTATTAGAAGTAATGAATGTGGTTGTTTTAGATGGGAGTATTGGACCGAGTAAAATTTTAGAGAGTTTTATTTGGGATCCAGCCCAATTATGAATTAGTTAAATATGAATATGGATTAGATTAAAGAGTTACGCGTATTATGAAGAAACCTATGTCCCTCTCATCTCTTTCTAGAATCTATACTTCTCATCCCCTTCTTATCTCTATCTCTAGTTACTTGATATTTCTGTACTTTTCCTTATAACTCAAGTGTTGTTATTGTAATTTGACTATCTTATTATATAATGTTTGGATATTTGTGTGAACAAATCGAGTTTGCGTCAGAAACACGTATATTTAAGTTGGATAAAAAGGGCTTCAGTTTAGTGTTAATTAACACTTAAAAATATGAACAAATATGGGTTAAATATGGGCATTCATATACGTACTTATATTGAATTATAGATCTCAAATCAGAATTAAAGATTAGTATAGAGAGTCAGTCATGGTTGAACAAAATTAGGAGTCAATTTCAATGTAAGGATCGAGGTCAGGTCCTAAGTCTTGAGTTGGGTATCTATTCTCGAGTCATTAGATGTAAAAGCCGAAACATTCTATCATACCCCCACAACATAGCTACTTATAAATTTTGATAGATCAATGTTAGATCAGTAGAACAAGGTTTTAAATGGGTGTTTATATCAAGCAACATAAGTAGTATTTTACTATAAGTGTTGGACCAAAGTTAGAGACCGAAGTAAGCATTGGAATAATAGTATAAGTTGAAGGTTTCATTATGATGAATTATTTCATATAATCTTGATACTCCATATCTTTCTTGTTTATCTAAATGTCTCTATCACTTCATGAAATAAGTGCATTTTCTTCTTTAATTTTCATGCTTGTCTAAGTTGACCACATTATCTAATTAGATATGTAAAAATTATTTGATCAAATCCTTTTATGATGCTTTACACATTACATTTACTACATAATTTCGCACATATCCAGAAACTAGTTATTGCTATATACATACAACTACCAAATGTATTGAATGGGAAACACTTAAATAGCCTTCCCAATATATGTTATCACATTATTAGCCATAAGGCTACCGCACAAAACAAATCTATAGGTGTGATAAATAAATAAATAAAACTCATCCATGGCCAACTAACCTCCACTCTATATTCTATAGTCTAGACATAGTATATCATGCCAACTTCAATGAGACTAATGTGAGGAATATTAAGTGCCACAGCAGGACCCCTACAGTTTTGCGCAGAAATGAATAACCAATGTCGATAACTAGCTTCTTCATGAAAGAAGCTGATCTCCTCGCCTTCACGTAAGAGTGTCCCATTATATATGCAACCCCTGCATCTTTTGCATCGATTAGATCTGAAAGCTCATCCCGAACAGCTGGATCCATGCCAGGGTTTTCTGGCAAGCGAAACCTTACTCTGCGCCTCCTCATCTGTGGGTTCTCATCATCACCAGCAGATCTTAGACTTTGGAGCGTTAAAGATTTGCTGCTTTGAATGGAGTTAGTAATACCATAATCCTCCTCTGAGACGAGTAATGTTGAGCCTGACTGTACACTTCTTGTGCTTATAACTGCCATCCTTCCATCAAATGATGGACTCTCGGAGCTTGAGAGTTGTGGTTCTACAGCTTCCATTTGGATGAACTCTGCTATACTCTGGATGAGAAGGTCCTCAAAGTTCCCATCGTCTCGCTGTATGTCCTTGTAACCATATCTGACAATGCAACGGTACATGCGATAGGGTCTTGGGCAGATGCGACCAATGAGGAAGCGCTCCTCGGGTGGGACAAATGGTACTGGAACAGATTTGACACATACAAACACCATCACATTGTGAAATGCAGGGAGATTTGTAACAAAGTGAGAGAAGATGGATGGAATTCCTGTTGCCAATTCAGAGTATATCAGCCCTATCCCTGGCACACGAACAATACCAAGGCTGGGGCCCAAGCCAAGGAGCCATTTCAATGGAACTTTATTGTGAAGATCAAAGTTGTACTTCTTGCGAGTTCCATAGTGCCAGACAAACATGATAGTCAAGAAGGCAAAAGAGAGCACAAGGGAGACCCATCCTCCTTGTGGGATCTTGATGAATGCAGAAGACAGGTAGACGCCTTCGATGATTCCGAATAAAAGGAGAAAAGGAATTGCAAGTGCTACACTTTTTTGCCAGACAAAGATTATGACAAGCGCCATGAGAAATGTCGTGATAAACATAACTGTCATGCAAGCTAGACCTGAAAGAAAAATAAATTGGTAAGAGAGAACCGAACAGAGAATTCTGAAACTAAAAATGAAAAAGAAGCTTGAAATAAACAGCAACACGAACCAAACAGATAATTCTGAAACTAAAAATGAAAAGAAAGCTTGAAATAAACAGCAACACGAATAGTTCGCAAATCTGTAGTAATACAGAAAGAAAATCAGTGTCATGGTGTACTTCCACAAGGTGTGCTTTTTTGGGGGATATAGTAATCCTTCCACCTAACCTCCCCACCCACCCACCCCTAAACCTAAAATTAGGAGCCCAACAGTTGCTTTGCCATTGTATTCCCTTTGTAACTTGAACCCCCAAAACCTTGTATGGTTGGAGGTTGTTGAATGTTTGCTCGGACTCCCCAAAAAGGTGTTGCACCCGTGTCGGAGCCTCCGAAAATAAGCTTCTTTAGGAGGAACAGACACGCATCTGTCAGCGTTTTTTAATAGTCTGAGCAAGTAGCAACACAGGTGGTTGGTATGCTCTCTTTTGTTAATACATCATGAAATCTGAGATTCCTTCATGTGCATACAATTCATCATCTTCGTTCCATAAGTATTTGTTTTAATCAGGGCTTAAAAAAAGACTTAATACGCTATAAAAGGCACAAGGAGAGGTCTAGCAGCATGTTTGAGGAAACAAATACACAATCATGAAAACAGAAGTATTTGGCAAATAGAATTACTTGTGAACATTTTAGCTCAGGCACATTGGACGGCTCAATGATGGATTTTTCAGTCCATTTCAACATGTGCATACTAATAAATATAATACTACCATAGATAAGACAGATGCATAAGAAAAATTCAATTACTTTTGAAGGTGATACAATCGGGATAGTTGTGGAGATCATATAATGGGGTTTACTTTACATTCTATGGGAATGGAATGTAAGAAGGCAGAGTCATAAAATGGAATTCAAAGAACTAAAATACAGATTGTTAAAAGACTAGTAGGCTTACCGTATGCATTTCCTATTAAAGTGGTGTCCTGAAATCCAACAGCCACAGCAAGGGTCAAAATCATTAGGATCCAATTTATTTCTGGGACATAGATCTGCCCTTTAATATGCTTTGACGTGTGGACAATCTTGACTCGTGGGAAGCAACCCAGTGCATTACATTGCTTCACAATGGAGAATGTAGCAGTGATTACAGCCTGACTGCCAACAATGGCTGAAAGGGTAGCAATAACAAAGACAGGCCAATATACGCTGTCTGCAAGATAAGCAAAGAGCAGCAGTTTAGCAGGATTGAATTAACATTTATCAACAATCTTAAGAATAATCAGACAAATAAATGAAAAGAAAACCAACCGGGTACTGAATTATAGAAACTATTTGGAATTGAATCAATGTTTTTGGACAGAAAAGCAGCCTGACCCATGTATTGTACCACCAAGCAAGGGTATACAAAAAAAGGAAATGCAATCTGCATAAGGAAAATAAATTTCAGTCAACGTGAGTTCCTAGAATCCAAGCACTCAATAGATATTGAAAGAAACAAGCACTAAAATCTGCCAACCACTAGGACAGTTACTCGTTCTGTGGAATAAGAATCATTTGGCTCCAATGTCCAGTTGCTCTCTATGTATCCACTCACTATGGATTCCAAATGTTATAATCCAAATCTTATAGACTCAATATTCTTTAAATCTACTTCAGATGGATTTTGAATCTTCTTAGTAGTGTTGTTTAAGTTCCTATATGCTTAAAAAATGAAATACAACAAAATCAGAGTCTCAATAACTGTAAACCCTTTTTATTTAAAACCAAACGGATTATGGAAGCTCATAATACCAATGTCATGATAACTTATAACCCGCTGTACAGATGCAGTTAAAACATGTTCTTATCTATTGCTGGATAATCCCACTAGTTTAATCTGCATTCAGGATCTTCTAGAAAGAAAAGAAAAAAATGGTAGGCTAATAGAGAATTAGGACAGAACAGTTTCCCCGAAGAAATTCTTTATGTATTTGTTGCTGCAAAATGCTGGACTTACCCTCATTGAGGTGGCAGTGAAATGACCAAGATCTGCAAACATAGCTTCAGAACCTGATGGTAGAAATATGAATTATAAACCTGATTCTAACTCTAGGAGATTTTAGTATCATCTCCTTAATCAAGGCTTCTATGAGGTAAATTTTTGAATAAAGAATCCCTGAATTAGAGTCAATTTATGTATCGTACCTGCAATTGAGAGGAGGACACCTCCCAGGGAAACCCAACCATCTTTCCCAGTTTCCTTAAAGAACTTGACGATATAATATGGAGAAAGAGCAAACACAATTTTGGGATTCCAAAATATAGTATTATACAGCCCAATGAGAAAAATAGATATCAACCAGATAGTCACTATAGGAGCAAACAAGAATCCAACCCTGTGTGTTCCAGAATGCTGCAAGGCAAACAGGCCAACCAATATTATGCACGAGAGAATAAGCACACCACCTACAAAGAAAGATGCATGAAAGGTCAATGCCTCAGACTTAAGTAAGACGTTGACTACTTTAAAAAGTCTTATCAATTTCTGCAAAGGGGTATATCAAAGTATGTCTACCATGAGATAGGTGTTCAGTAGCGGCCTGGATCCCTGACATTGATGATATAACTGCCAAAGTAGAGCATTCATAGTTAAAAGAAAAAATTAAATTCAACTGCGAGTTCTATGACTGCAACCATCACTGAGATAACTATTATTTTGAGATTGAAACAAAAAATAGTTATCTCACAAAGTGATGGTTGCAGTCATATGCATGCATTATAAGGTGCTATATCACAAAGTGATGGTTGCAGTCATTTGACAGAAGCAACTTTACAACAAACTTCTGGTTTGTAAATTCAAAAGGCAACCAGCTAAAAATACCATATAAGGAGGCATCTACTGTTAGTATCGTGTACCTGACATTGCAGGAGTCAGAACACCGTCTCCTATGACCATACAAGCACCTAATAATACAACAATAAGGAGTATTGTACGTGACTTCTTATGCTTCTCAAGAAATCTCTTCAATGATAAACATGATGTCGACTGCCCCGAAAAGCCATATTTGTAAGCAGAAAGCTCCTCGTCTGCTGCCTGTTGGTTGGGAAGTAGACTAAACTTTGCATGTCTACACAACAGAGAGTAAAGAGCAAATGTACCACCTAATAATTTGGCCAAACATCATCAGGTATTAGTATTGTTCCATAAGTATTTATCAATTTAGAGTCCTTTATAAACATACCTTCACCATTATCATCTGCACTTAATACAACAAATACATATTTGAGCAAAGGAATGAGTGTTATTGTCCAGAAGATTAGAGAAAAGGCACCAAATATTGCTTCTGAAGTCTGATAATTTTGCAACTTCCCCACAAAGATACTCCTATAGACGTAAAGCGGAGAAGTGCCCACATCTCCATATACCACCCCCAGACTTTGGTAAGCCAGTAGTAGATTACTGGAAATGTTCACCAGCATAAACTGCAAATCAAAATATCCAAGGCATGAGCTTGTCTCCTACACAATCAGCTGGTAGAGAAAAGCACAGATCCAATGGAACTCACTCCCAACAGACTCACTTCCCAAAAAGAGAATCTAATTCCAGAATATATATGTTCCATGGAGGTATAATGTATGCAAACACTAGAAACGTCTTGAAGCATATTGTATATTTTACTAGTAGATCTAAAGAAATCTCATGGCCTGAAAATTCTCTAGAAGGAATACAAGGCAGTGTTCAATTGAGGGAAAGATCTTCAGCTTCTAATTTTTCTAAAAGATTCTCAATTTTAAGGTTTCCTTTCTCGCCTTTATTTTCTATTAAGTGTGTCGGTTCCAATTTTTTTCAACATAGGTTGTTTAAATTATCAGTCCAAGGGACACCTAAGAGCAAAAAGAATAAATGATGGGCCCACTAGTGAAGCTTCATTTTTATGACTAAGGCACTTATAAAGATCATGCCAACTGATACTCTGATAGTATTTGGTGAAGGCAATGGTGCAAGTTGAGCTTGCTGACTCTGTTGGTTGCTTGTGGTTTGTCATATGTTTGAAGCTTTTGTGCAGAGGCACAGACAGTACTGAGGCTAGCAACAAATTTCCTTTTTGGATAGAGACACATGATGACAGAAGGGACAGACAGGTGGAAAACCAAAAACGGAATCCGGATTTATTCTGTGGTATGAATGTACGGAAACTGGGAGGGAGAGAGAGAGAGAAGGAGGAAGGGCATAAGTTCAGATAAGCAAGTTAGATGATCTGCCTTTTGCTGTGAAAACATCAATTTTTTCCTATAGAAGCCAAGGGTTCTTCAATTGATGCATGATAAATTGATAGGAAATGTACTACTTGTGGACAATTTGGTGAGAAGGAAGAGAAGAAACTAAAGGCAGAAAAGACCATGTGGTAAATATTTCATAGCATTGAGCAACCTGTGAATCTTTCAGTAAAAGTTGTTTCAAACTTGATTATGTTCAATTAAAAGATTTTATGCAGTGGCGGAAGGGAATACTTCTTCCTTATCTAACTATCAAAACAGAGATATGTCAATACTGCAAGTTCCAATTATACTAAAGCACTTTAGGTCCAAGAGAAGTTCAAGCCAAAATACAAGCTGAAAATATGCAGGACAATCAGAAGGAAAAGGTAAACATCTAAAGATTATATTGCACCCAAGAAAGATTGAAACTTAGAATCTTTTGACTCTTCAATGTTCAGATTTAGGTGCTATTTATATTAGTTTACATCCACATGAAAATCCACATTAGTGTCGTTAGGTGTGTTGCTCTGACTCTACAAAATAATGCCGCACCTATGTCGGATTATTTAAAAATGAACTACTTTTGGAGAATCCAACACAGGTCTTTAGCATAGTATAGAATCTAATGCAACCTACGAACATTAATCTAATCATTTCTTTATTAAAAGGAATTAGTCAAAGTGCCACCTTAATGTCCATGGAAGCAAGTATGATATATATTGCATTTCAGTCATACTAGCCTCTTTTTAATCCAAATATCTTAGAGCCTCCATGTCAAGCAGTTCCATTTTTTATTAGCCCTTAAACAACAAATTAGTTCAAAAGAAATTTACCTGCAGCTTAGAATATTATTAACTTCCTTCAACAGCATGTCTCAATGGGTTTTTCACATGTATAAGCTAGTAACAGTTTATTGAATTCATAAGATGCAGACACATACTTGTACACATAAACTATCAAAAGACATTAAATATGTAAGCCTCGTGAAAGTGTAAGGAAAAGATTTCCCACCTTGGAAGCCAATGTCCCTTTTCTCCTCTCAAGTTGGGTTTGTCCAGCAGCAGGAGAAGGTGGTTGCTCCATGGAGTCTCGCTCATGATCAATATCAACTCGATGCATCTATCTGCCATTTTTGAAAAACTTTCTTGATTACCACCTTTAATTGGACCAACCAAAACATTTATAACAGACAAAATGAGAATAATAGGCTGGCTCAGACTGATGCAAAGAAATAATAGTAAAAGGTCAGCAACATCAAAATGATCATATCTCTCACTGGACAACAATTACAGCTGAAGATGGAAAAAATTATTCAAAGTTGTAGCGGAAATAAGTTTGTGGAAGTTGAAATTGTGTTTGGATTGTTATATAGGGGTTTGGGCAATATTTGAGTTTAAGTTGGAAAAAAAAAGAGTTTTGAAGTTAAAGGTTGCACATGACTTCAATTGAATGAAATTGTAAAGAGTTAAAAATTTGTGAGTGAAACCAGAATTAACTTGGAATACACATTCACCAACTATAACAACATTTCACTTGGAGTACAAATTATATTTCACTAACAACCCAAGAATTTCATGGCCAAAATAGTAAATGAGCCAACAGTGAAAATATTGAAGTTTGGTAATTACAGTTACTGTAGTATAGAATATCGATGGCTTATCAGACCCATAGTTCTTTAAGAAATTTTTTTGTGGAAGTTGAAGATTTGAAGAAACTTCATTCAGAACAACGTTTAAACCATTAAAAACTTAAAGCCAAATCAATAGTTTTGCAACTTAAAAAACTCAAAGCACAACCAACTTCAAAAAATTATTCACAGAAGAAGTTCAGATTCCACAAACAAATACCACCAGTATTCAATATTTGAAAGCTTTACTGACTAAAAAGTAGACACAAAATAAGAGAAGAAAAATCAAGCTAAAAGATACGCCATTTACTCATCCCAATGCAACAAAAGTCAATCCAAGCCATTCCATTTCCAGATTCACATGTGAAGAATATTAACAGGAAGTCCCACTAAAAAGAAAATTCATAAGAAACTCTGCAGATTTGATGCACAGAAACCAATAACGTGATTAGCTCTGAAAATTTAACTATTTTATTCATAAGTTAGACAAAATAAATCACGAAATTTCGGTAAAGCTTCACAAACGAAATCTGTTGTAAACAAGTTTTAATTTTTTCTCTCTTTTTTTGTTTAATAAGTAGCTTTAACACTGTTATGTACTTCTAAAAATCTACACATCTTTGAAAAATCCTAAACAGATTTGTTAAACAGAAACCAATTAAAGTATGAAAAAATCTCACTATTTTATCAACAGAAACAGAAAAAGCCAGAAAATTGAATTACAAATAGCAACCGAGGTGTAAATCAGTATAAAGCAAGAAAATTTAGTATAAAAATCTGCATATCTGAAGCAGTAGAGTCAACTGTTGAGCTGTATAGATCGCATTTTCACAAAATTAGGAATAAACAGAGAGATTCAGAGAAAGAAGGAACCTTACTCGTCGGCGACCGGCGACCGGCAATTGAAATGAATTCGGAGATGTGGTGCCACAGAGGATTCGGATCCGGGTCGGTTTTTCCCCCTCTTGGATTGCTCAACTTTGGACAAATAACATTATTGGCGACTGTTTAGCCAATTACAGTCCGCATGTTTTTTTTATTTCTATATAAGAAGAAGACGGCCACATTTTTAATAGTCACTCTACGGAAAAAAAAATTATCAGTATTCTATTTATTCTTTTACTTCCTTCTTTTACTATAGTTTATCATGATTTTTATTTTTAGAGTTAAATTAAAAGAATTTTAATTAATATTTTAAGATGTATTTTTTTATCGTATTGATATACAAAAGTTACAATTTATAGCACCATTTATACAGTTTTTGAAATATCAAAATTTTTATTTAAAATATCAAATTAATGTAATTTCATTATCTTTAAAAATTGATCAAATTAATTTTCGAAATACGTAACATAACAAATAAAAAATACGGAAAGAGTAATATCAATCACACACTTTCCAACAAAAACGATCACTCTCAAATTTGATGCGAATTATTATATGAGTTTTTCAGTATTGATAATTTTAAAAATATGTATCCATTTTAATTAAGTAATTTTCAATAATTAAAAGGTAAAATTTAGAGCAATTAAAAGGGGGAAAACTTAAGTATACTAATAAAGTAGGAAATAAAGTATCTTGTTTACCACTATATGGTAACAGTTATTTTTTTTCACCTATACAACAATAATATTTTTTTCAAAAGTTATGTTTTATATTAAAAAAAATAAAAATAAAAAACGTGGATTCATGCTCCACAATTTATAGTGTTCTCCACTTTTCTCAAATCTCATGATTTACTCGAACGGGATTATAAATATTCTTTTCTACCAATAAAAGGTTTCTTGACAAATACTTTCTTCATCCCTATTTACTTGTTGACTCTTTCTTTTATAATTTTTTAATTACTTGTTTATTTTGACAAATCAAAAAAGAACAATTTTTTTATCTATTATTTTCTCAATTAAATGACTAATTATTTTTAAAATGTAAAATTTTCCATCCACTTGATAATTAATAGGATAAAATGATAAACTCATTATTAATTATTTCTTATGGGTGTGTCAATTCAAAAATGAACAAGTAAAAGGAACGGAGGAAATGTAAAATATCTTCCATTAATTGTTCAATCATAAATACCAATAATTATTCAATCTTAATTCATCATAAAAGATGTTGAAATGCATCAGGTGTTCATTATATTCTCAATATATAATTGGTGTTTTGTTAATCGTGTAATTGTAAAACATGATCACTGTTGTTGTTGCTGTTACTCACCAAAATGGTGATTTGGAATTATTTTTTGTATAATTTTTTTTGGTTTTTCTATTATTTTGAGATTTGGAAGACATAATATTTAGTGATTGTCTTTTTTTGGTAATTGATTTGGTGAAATTAATATTTTTTAACTATCAAACTTATGGAATGAAAGTTTACTATGCTATTGATTTTTTATAGGTATCGTTCAATACGAGTTGTAATGATCAAGTTTATGATTAACGATTGGATTAAATTTTGATACAAAATAAAGGTTTAAATATCATATTTACTTTAGAAATCACTTTTAAAGAAATATATATTATGTCTATCATAAGTTGTTTAATTAATGGTGTACTATGATTTATTATTGATATTAACCCACTTTTTGATTATTTTTTTAATTAATTCTTTAGAATTTGGTGAATATTTAGAATTATTTGGTGACCTCAATCGTTTTTGAATGTCAAAGTGTTTGGACTGCATTAAGACTAATCGTTTTAATTTATTTGGTGAACTGGTGAATTCTTTTTTTTTTTTTGGTACCATTCAGCTTTGATTATATTGTTGTAAATGATAATGGTGAATAAAGTTATCATATGTTGGTACATAATGGTGTTGTACACACCAAATTTAACTTTTAAAATTTTTCTAGATAGTCAATCATGTTTGAAAAATTACCTAGGAATATCATTTATGTTTGTTTTAGGGCTATAATATCACCTAACTTTGTCTAGTTTCCTCAAAATATATTTGACACAAAAAATATATTGTCTCTCTGTTACTAGAATACCATGTCACATTATTCATTTTTTTATTATTTCAAAAATGTAAAAAAAATTAGACAATCCATATATTGTACACGATAAGAAAAATTATAGAAGGAACTATAATATGAGCTCCTTCGATTCTTCTAGAAAATATGTGTCTTTCTCCGGCTTCAAGGAATAAATTATTGAATTTGCATAAGGAACTGTCTCCTGAGTCGTTGTATGTCTTTGATGTCGACCAAAGAAATCGCCACAAGATGAATTCAAGTTTTCTTCTGTTTAATTTTTGAAGTGTAAATTACGAAATAATTTGAATAATTAACATGATAATGGAGTAATTTTTTTAAGAGTTTTCTGTTTGCTTGTTTTTGAATGAGATATTTCTATTGTTTGAATCTGCCTAAGCTTTGAACAAATGTTTATAGTATGTGTAAACACCCTTTTTTTTAACTATGAACAAGAAACCATTAATTATTTACCGTGAAAAAGCAATAAATGTTTATAGTTTGTGTAAAAATCAATATTCCT
>JAKWIY010000511.1:0-34786 GCA_027704805.1 Solanum corneliomulleri
TGCAGCCCTGCACTTGCTGCAAAAAAATTCCACACCCTAGCTGCAAAAGGTCCTGAATTGAAAGTGTGACCAATGTTGTCCATGCCTGCTCTATCAAAACAACAAAAACATGGTGCTGGCTCAATGAAGATTTAAATGGAATGGATTTATGCCATAAAAGGGAATTGAATTTGTTCTTAGCCTTTTGTTCCGATTTTTACTCCCAAGCAGTAGAGCAGCTGAAGCTGCAATGGCTATTGAGTTTCCAAACAGCTTGGTCAGGCATGTGATGTTGGTGAGGGATTTTGTAGCCATGATGCTGGATAGGTGGCTGACTGGTGCGTGTTCTACCAATTTTCTCCAGTTCCATCCCCCATTTTCCCTAAATTCTGCAACTGTGATGTTGTTGAACCTGTTACTGCTGCTTGTATGATGAGCTAATGGCCCTGTGCTAAGCCAATTGTCCCACCAAAATGAACAATTCCAGGCTTGAAGTCTCCAATGAATGTGTTGTTCCACCTGATGTCTAGAAGCTAACATATGTTTCCAAGTTAAAGATTCTCCAGTGTCCCATTTTTTGCTCACCGGATTTGATCTTTGGTAATATTTAGCTCTCAAGAAATCTCCCCACAAGGTTTGTTTGTTCTGAATATCCACCATTGCTTGAATTGGAAAGATCTACGAACATGTTGTAAATTTCTCATCCCTATCCCCCCCTTCCTCATAAGGATAACTTAAATTTTCCAGGAGGACCAATGGTACTTTTTCCTATTGTTCTGCCATCCGAAGAACAAATCTTCAATAAGCATTTTGATCTGTCTGATGATTGTATTTGGAGGAGTTACTGCAGATAAGAGGTGTATAGGCAACACTTGGAGAACAAGTTTGGAGAGTACAGCCTTTCCACCATAACTTAGTTGCTTAATTTGCCAAGCTTTAATTCTTGAAACGACTTTGTTAATAAGATCAGAAAAGTAAACATTCCTAGGTCTGCCAACAAATAAAGGGCAACCTAGGTAAGTGATAGGGCCCTGTTTCTTTTTAAAGGCAGCCTTTTAATTCTATCCCTAATGCTATTGAAAGCACTAGAGTGTAGCATAAAATGGCTTTTATCTCCATTGATGGGTTGCCACGAAATATTTTCATACTCCTTTAAAGTATTCATAAGAAGTTTAAAGGTTTTGTATCTTCCGGAAGTGAAAAGAATTATGTCATCCGCAAAACTTAGATGCTTCACTTGGTCCCCCCTTTTTTCCATGATGAAACCTTGATAATCCAGGTGATTGTGAAGCCTATTGAGTGATCTCGATAATACCCCGACACCTAAAATAAATAGGGCCGGGGAGAGAGGATCACCTTGTTTGAGGCCTCTAGTAGAGCGGAAGAAACCATACCTTTTGCCATTGACAATAATAGAGTACCATTGTTGGCCATGATTCTCCAAATCATATCAATAAACACCTCATTAAACGCCATTTTCCTTAGAACCAAGCAAATATATGACCAAGAGACCCTGTCATAAGCTTTTGCCATGTCTAATTTAATGATTACATTACTTCCAATTTTGGGTTTTCTTGATTTATGTGAATGATTTCCTAAGCAAGCATGATATTTTCCGAAATACTTCTCCCTTTCACAAAACCAGACTGATTTGTAGAAATCAAGGACGGGAGGATAGGACTAAGTCTATTACTTACTAGTTTAGATATAATCTTACTAGTGAAGTTAGTCAGACTTATCGACGTAAACTCAGTAAGCTTGTTTGGATTATTCACTTTAGGGAGAAACACAATGCAAGAATGAGAGAAGTACTTAGGAATCATTTGGCCACTGAAAAAGGCATGAAGTACTTCTATCAAATCATTCATGATAATGTTCCAGCACTTCTTAAAGAAGTACCCATTCATACCATCAGGACCAGCTGCAGAGTTAGGATTCATTGAAAATACTACCTCTTTAAGCTCATCCATATCGGGTAACTTTGTAAGCTGAGTGTTTTGATCCTGATTGACCATTCTTGGAATGCATTCCAGATTGTGTTCATTAATATGTCTATTCTCACCTTTGAAATTGGTATTGAAATGCTCACAAGACTCCTGAGCAATATTGTTCTCACCTTGTACCCAATCCCCATTTTCAGTGACAATATTTTGAATGAATAATTTCCTTCTCCTTCCCCTTATAATGAAGTGAAAATATTTGGAGTTGGTGTATCCATCTTTAAACCATTGAAGCTGAGTTTTATGTTTCAAAATGGTGTCCTCAAGCTTGAGGAATTTGATATATTGAGCATTGAGTTCATGGAGGATAATCCTATTTGTATCAGTTTGGTTCAACATGTAGTTTTTTCCGCTTCATGCACTTGTTCCTCATACATCCTAACCTTTTGAAAAATATCCCCAAATTCATGTCTAAACCAAACACTAAGAGTATTAGATAATCTTTTCATTTTCTGGTGAAACTTCCACATAGCATTACCTTCCACAAGTCTATCCCAGCAATTTTTAACAGTAAGCATAAAGTTGGGGTTGTCAACTCAACAGTTAAGGAATCTGAAATATTTGATGTGGTCGGTTTCAGTGGATACCATTTCCAACAGTAAAGGACAATGATCTGACCCCGTAGTTGATAAATGAGTTATGGTGGTTTGAGGCATCTTTTGTAACCATAAATCATTAACCAAGGCCCTGTCGAGTCTCTTCCAAATTCTATGATTAATGCCCCTCTTATTAGACCAAGTAAATCTGTGACCACTGAAACCTATTTCTACAAGACCACATGCTTCAATGACAGCAATGAAATCCATAGTGTTCTTCATATTATAAGGTAGACCTCCTATTTTTTCCTCCACATCAGAAATAACATTGTAATCCCCCACTGCACACCAGGGATTGGTATTTACTGAGGCATGATGAAGCAATTTCTCCCATAAAGGTCTCCTTAGATATTCATTGCAATTTGCATAAATAAAAGTACTAGTAAGTTGGTATTGTAACTCATTGTGTTTCATGTCACAAGTAATTTGCTGTTCATCTTCATCAAGAATATTACAGTCAATATCACTGTTCCAAAAAACCCAAATCTTACTATTACAATTACTAGTAACATTATCCATGTTCAATTGCACTTTTAAGCTTTAAATATTAACGCTATCTGAGAAAGGTTCCAAAATGGCAATAATTGACAAATGGTGCATTTTCCTAAGCATTTTGAGTCTTTCCAACACTCCTTGAGTGTTGATCCCCCTCACATTCCATATGATTGTACTAATCATTGGGAAGATCTGGATGAAAAGAACCTAGTGTTAGGTCTGCCAGCAGTGACAGTATTGGCATCTTGCTTAGTGAAGTGAAATCTATCTTTTTGGAAGCTCCTTGGAGATAGGCTCTGATTTTTAGTAACCTGTTGGACCTCATTCTCTAGTGTCTGATCTTTATAAGGACTGAAGGCCCTAATAAGTGCCTCACTAGTCTCATCATTATAATCATAGTCATCTAGAGATTGATCATCCCCAACAATTTCATCTCCAGAATTAAGCACTGTATATTCATCCAAGATAGGCTCAGGTCTAACTATACTCTTTTGTTGCTGCTTATAAGGATGGTCTGATGTGGAGGGAGTCATATACTGAATCTGTAGGGGAGGGATATCCAAACCTTGGTTATCATCAACCATTACAAATCTATTACATGATTCTTCTCTTAGACCCTGCTCATTTTCACTATCCCTGTCTAGCTGCCTGTTTTGCCTCTTTTTTTCAGCATCCCTTTTTTGTTTACTTGGTTTGTTTTTACTCCTATGAGTACCTTCAATATCTATATTACCACTTTGTTCCCCTTGATCTTTACCCTTCTTTTTACCAGTTTGTTGTTTCACAGTTTTTTCCTTGGTATTTTGTTTACAGCTGTCACTGTTCTGAATTTGCTGCTGAAATTGTTGATCCTGCTGTTTCAAAGAGTTATTGGCATCACTAGAGGCTCTATGGTCAGTCCTATGGTCATGATCCAACCCCTCATGCATAACATGAGGCCAATTCCCCCCTTTGGCAACCCCATCCTGCAGATTAGTGGCTATCTCCTTGCACCCCCCATCCATTCCTCCAAAAACATCTTCAGTATGACCAACAACAACATTTATTATTTTGGGGGTTTTGGGGTTTGTGAGAGATAACTCAATACCTGAGTTCTTGTTGTTGTTGCTCTCAGTAGCCTGCTGATTTGCTCTCTTAAAATTGTTTTGACTGTTTTTGACAAGTTGTTCAGCACAGCTTTCATTTTTGGGTTTATCTATCTCGTTTGCTTCTTCCCTGAATCCCTGCTTCCCTGTTTGTTGGCTGTTCTAGTTTTCCTACATTTCAAGGTGTGAAAAAATATTTTGAGTTGGGAGTATAGATATACCTGCAGTTGTTTTTTCTTGTTGTTGGCTGCCATTTGTTCCTTGCATTAGTGGGGTGACAGGTCTCCACACAGATTTGGAGATTACTTATTCTTGATTTTTTTGATGTTTTTTCTTCTGTGTTTGCCACTGTTCTTCATGCCTCTCCACTTGTTGCCCTGTTCAGCCTGAATTTGTATGTCTTTCCTTTGTTGTTTGCCTGTCACTTGTGCCTTTGCTTGATTCAGGTCATCTGTTTGCCCTTTTCCTCCTTTTTGGTTTTTGATTTGTTTATTGGCATTCCTTGTTGTATCATTCTTTGAACTCTTTCCCTGTTCCTGTATTTTTTCTGAACCCATTTCTTTACTGTTTTTTCCTACTTCCATTTCCTTTCTTTTCTTGATCTCCTCATCTCTTCTTTTGATTGTACACTCTTCATCCTTGTGGCCTTAATTTTTACAATAAAAACAGTAGCTAGGAATGCCTTCATACTCCACTTTTAACAATCTTCCCTTGTTGGGGTTGGAATTTTTAAATCCCAACCAAACATGGGATGGTCTTTCCTTAGTAAGATCCACCTGGACCTTAACTCTAGTAGTACTGCCCCTAGTTCTTTAGGATGTAGGTGAATCTAAAAACAACACTTTTCCAATATACTCTCCAAAATGGTTGACAAAAAGACTTTATTGTAACAATGCCAAGGTAGACCTGGAATAGACACCGATATAGGCACAATAGGTGTTTCTTCTTCAGGTGTAAAATCCGCGGTCCAAGCTTGTATTCTCATCGCTTGTCCTTCAATTGTCATTTTCAGTTTAGTCCAAACCGTTTGGTAGTCAAGCTCATTATCCAAATCAATGTAGACATGCCTAGAATTGAAGTGAGTGATCTTAACTTCCCCCATAAGTTGAGTTTGTAAAATAAAGCTTTTTCTCACTTGTTCCATTCTAGGGTTTTGGGTTATGGGTTAAGGTTAGGTTTTTAGGTTTTGAGGTTTTTGGTTTAGGGTTTAGGATTCAAGGTTTAAAATCAATGGTTTATTGTTTAATATTTGTATTCTGGTATTTTGGACTTTGGTTTAGGGTTTATGGTAAGGTTAGGGTTAGGGTTAATGTTAGGGTTAAGGTTAGGGTTTAGGTTATTTTTCATGTTTTAGAGTTTGGGGTTAGGATTTGAGTGTAATATCAATGTTTTAGTGTTTAATGTTAGGATTTGTATTTTGAGCTTTGGGTTAGGGTTAGGGTTAGTGTTAGGGTTAGGGTTAGGATTTTTGTAGGGTTTGGGTTTTGGGCTTTAGGATTTTTGGTGTAAAATCTACAGTTTAGTGTTTAATGTTTCCATTTTTTGATTTTTGGTATAGGGTTTGTAGTTAATGGTTTTGGGATAGGGTTAGGGTTAAGGTTAGGTTTAGGGGTTACGTTTTTTTTAGGTTTTTGGGTTTGTGGTTTAGGATTTGAGGTTTAAAGTTCATTGTGTACTATTTAATGTTTTGGTTTTTGTATCATGGATCTTGGGTTTTTTTGGACTTAAGGTTTAAGGTTTACGGTTTGTATTTAGAGTTAAGATTAGGGTTAGGGTGTAAAATTTTTATGGGTTTTATGGTTCTTGGTTTAGCATTTAAGGTTTAAAATCTATGGTTTGGTATATAATGTTTGGGTTTTTAATTTTTGTGGTTAGGGTTTTAGTTTTTAGGTTTAGGGTTAGGGTTGCATATATGGTTTTGGTTTTATTTTTTATGGTTAGGGTTAGGTTTAAGGTTAGGGTTAGGGTTAGGGGTTTGATTTTTGTAGGTTTTGGTTTAGGGTTTGGGAATCAAGGTTTAAAATCAATGGTTTATTGTTTAATATTTGTATTCTGGTATTTTAGACTTGGCGTTTAGAGTTTATGGTAGTGTTAGGGTTACTATTAAGGTTAAGGTTAGGTTTTAGATTGGTTTTTAGATTTTAGAGTTTGGGGTTAAGGATTTGAGTTTTAATATATATGATTTAGTGCTTAATGTTAAGGTTTTGGAATTTTAATCTTTAGGTTAGGTTTTAGAGTTTAGGGTTAGGGTTAAGGATAGGTATAGGGTTACGGTTTGTGTTAGGGATAGGGTTAGGGTTAGGATTACAGTTAAGGTTTTTATTTTAGGTTTTAGGTTTTGAGATTTAGAATATTTTGTTTAAAATTGATGGTTTAGCGTTTAATTTGTGTTTTTGTATTTTAGGTTTGGGATTTCAGATTAATGGTTAAGTGTTAGGATTAGAGTTAAGGTAAAGGTTAAAGTTAAGGTTAAGATTAGGGTTTTTGTAAGGGTTAGGGTTAGGATAAGGGTTTAGGTTTTTTGTAGGCTTTAGGGTTTGTGGTTTTGGGTTTGAGCTTTAAAATCTATGGTTTAGTGTTTAATGCTTGGGTTTTCTTATTTTGGACTAAGGGTTTTTTTGGATTTTTTTGGACTTAGGGTAAATTTAGGGTTTAGGGTTAGGGTTGGGGTTAGGATTAGGGTTAGGGTGTAGGTTTTGTTAGGTTTTATGTTTCAGGGTTAACATTTAAGGTTTAAAATCTATGGATTAGAATTTATTGTTTGGGTTTTGATATTTTGGGCTTTAGGTTTGGGTTTATAGTTTATGGTTTGGGTTCAGGTTAAGGTTAGGGTTAATGTTAAAATTAGCATTTTGGGTTTTTATTAGGCGTTTGGTTTTAGAGATTAGTATTTATAGTTTAATATCAATGATTTACTTTTTAATTTTTTTGGTTTAGGTATTTTGGGCTTGGGGTTTTAGGTATATGGTAGTTCTAGGGTTAGGGTTAATGTCAGTGTTAGGTTTTGTGTTTAGGTTATTTTTTCGGTTTTAGGCATTGGTTTTATGGATTTTAGTTGTAATCTATATGGTTTAGTTTCTAATGTTAGTGTTAAGGTATTTTGGGCGTTGGGTTTAGGGTTAGGTTAAGGATAGTGTTAAGTTTTGAATAAGGGATAGGGTTAGGCTGAGGGTTTAGGGGTATTTCTGGTTTTAGGTTTTGGAATTTAGAATATTTTGTTTAAAATCTATTGTTTAGTGTTTAATATTTTGGTTTGGTATTTAGGTCTTGGGCTTTTGGGTTAGGGTTCGGGTTGGGTTTTAATTAGGGTTTGGGTTAGGGTTTAGTTTTTTTTTTTTGGTTTAGGGTTTGTTATTTAGGATTTGCGGTTTAAAATCTATGGTTTAGTCATTAATGTTTGGGTATTCATATTTTGGACTTAGGATTTTATTTTTGGACTTAGGGTTAGGGTGTAGGGTTAGGGTTAGGATTATCGTTAGAGTGTAGTTTTTTTTTGGTTTTATGGTTCAGGGTTTCACATTTCATGTTTAAAATCTATGTTCAATATTTAATGTTAGGATTTTGGGCTTATGGTTTCAGGTTATGGTTTAGGATTCGGGTTAGAGTTAAGGTAAGGGTTAAGGTTTTGGATTCTTTATGTTTTTCGATTTAGGGTTTCTTATTTGACATTTAATATCAATGGTTTGGTGTTTATTGTTTGGGTTTTGGTATTTAGGGTTGGGTTTTAGGATTTATGGTAGGGTTAGAGTTAGGGTTAATGTTAGCGTTAGGGTAAGGGTTTAGGTTTTTTTTTTAGGTTTTAGGATTCGGGGTTAACGATTTGAGCTATAACATCTATGATTTAGTTTTTATTGTTTGGGTTTTGTACTTTGGTCTTTGGGGTTAGGCTTTAGAGTTTAGGGTTAGGGTTAGGGTTTGTAATAGGGATAGGCATAGGGTTAGGTTTAGGTTCATTTTAAGGTTTTAGGTTTTGGGGTTTAGGATTTTGGTTTAAAATCTCTGGTTTAGTGCTTAATGTTTGGGTTTTGGTATTTTGGGCTTGGGGTTTTGGGTTGATGTTTTAGGGTTAGGGTTAGGGTTAGGGCTAGAGTTAGAGTTACGGCTTGGGTCACGGTCAAGGTTAGGGTTAGGGTTTATAGTTTAGGTTTTAGGGTTTGTGGTTTATGATTTGAGGATTATAATATATGGTTTAGTCCTTAATATTTTTGTTTTTGTATATAGGACTTTGGGTTTTTATTAGGGTTAGAGTTTGGATTTAGGTTGTTTTTAGGTTATAGGATTTGAGTTGTAATATCTATGTTATAGTGCTTAATGTTAGGGCTTTGGTATTTTGGTCTTTGGGTTCAAGGTTTAGGGTTAGGGTTGGGGATAGGGATAGGGATAGGGTTAGTATTGTGGTTCTTGTTAGGGTTAGGGTTAAGGTTATGGTTTATGTTTTTTTTAGGTTTTAGGTTTTGGGGTTTTGGATTTTTAGTTTAAAAGTTATGTTCTACTGTTTAATGTTTGGGTTTTGGTATTTTGGGCTTTTTTTTTGTTAACGACCCTTGTGGTTGGTCAGGGGCTAAGCAACACCCCCAGGCCTTATAATTTATTAAAAACAAAAGTACGTAGAGGGGGTTATAAACCTTACCTCCGATCCTAAGGAGGGTTATAAGTCGACAAACCTCCTAAGGTTAGTCAACTCAAACCGATAGATCATATTGTATTAAAAAAGAAACTAGGCACCTATGGAGGACTCCTCATCAATTCATATTTTCCTAAGACTACATAAACAAGGGAGACTCTCCCTTTTACAAGAAATCCTATTAACATAAAAGAGCCTATTCTAATCAAAGACTACGATGAAAAAAAAAGATTGTACATCTACATTTTACAAAATGAAAAATATAATAAGTACTGTTATACACGACTTGAAGTATTATCATTAGCATCTACTTCTAGACCTTGTGATTGGCCATCTAGTATTCTCCGAAATACGATTATATCTTGTAGTCCTCCTTCCTCTTGGTGACAACCCTTGTTTGTCTTTAACTTATTTATTCTCTCTTCATAGTTAGTGTTTAAGGTTGATTGATCCTCTTCTTCATTTTCCTTACTGTCTAAAGATCGAGTATCTTCATCATACTCATCCTCAGATGCTATATGGCTATATTCATGAACTTCTTAAATTTTTTCTTGCTGATCCTGTTGCTTCCCTTATCCTTTTTTTTTTAATTGTATTTCTTATTTTTTACTCAATCTAGATTTAGATTTGTTGTTACTATTCTAAGGAGATACTTCATATTGTGGAGAACCTCGTTCCATTGTTTTATCCTATTGTTCATTTTTGGTGTTGTGTGCAGTTTCTTGACTCCTACAATCTGAACTAAGAGAAGAAATTCTAAGATCGATTCATTGTCCTTCTTGCCCAGTTTCAACCAACATTTTCTCCTTCAAACCAATCCATGTACCTACACCAGTGCCACTGCCTCTATCCTCTAAACATGTATTAGTCTCACATAAAGTTGTGGGATATTTAGATGTATAAACATTCAGATATTGTAATGGCTTGATACTTGGATTACCTATAATTTGTACATTGCCTGTTACATGCTATTGTGCATGTCTAGCATAACTTTTTTGTTGCGAATCACTCAATTCCTCCCCCTGCACACCAATCTGCACTTCCACAATTTTTTCTTGTTCCTGCATATTTATATTAGTTCGTTCCTCTGTATGTTTTCGTTGGTCTCCCTTCGTTGAGGAAGAACTCATCTCCAGCTCAATGAATGTACTTGTACCTTGTTCCTACATATTTAAAGTATCAAAATCAATATGAATAGAAATATTTGGAACCATACCTTGCAGTGCATGTTGCTGATTGTCGTTGTCTTTTTCTTGAATTGTAGGTTTTCAAACTATTTTTCCTTCCTTTGTTGTTGCCAACTATCTCCTTGCTCTACCATTTCTGGAATCTCGTGCATTATGGATTTATTAATTGTAGGTTCTTTACCTTGCTGCATTCCACCTTCAACTTATGAAGTTGGCTTCGTATCCCCTGCACGACTATTTTTTCCAACATTATTCTTGTCCTTCCTGCTAGCTTTTAGATCTTTTCTTTTATGAAACTCTTCATCTCTTACCTTAACAGTATACTCAACTATCATGTGCCCTGGTGCATGCAATAAGGACAATAGGAAAGCACGTTTTCATACTCAATACATTGTCATTGATCTATATTCAAATACTCTTCATCATAACCAATCCACACATGTTTAGGTCTTTCCTTTGTAAGATCTAGTTGGATTCTAACCCTTTCAATGCTACCCCTAGTCTTGTTAACCATAGCATTGCGTAGATTAGCAATTTACCGATTGGGGCCAACATAGCTGTTAGGATATTTTTATTATAACTATGTCAAGGAAGCTGCAAAAGAGCTATCCAAACTTGAAGTATAGCAGTTTCTTCAATAGGTTAAATAGTAGGAGTACATGTTTAATTCACATAGGATTCCCCTCGATGGTCATTCTTAGTCCAAACTGTTACGCATTCAAGTTAATTATCCAAATCAATGTAGACAGGTCTAATATTAAAATGAGCAATTTTAATCTCACCTCAAAGTTGAGTTTGCTTGATAAAACTTTGTCTAATCAGCTTTACTTTAGGCATTACATTACTAAGCTTTCTGATTCTCCCCTGCACTTGGAGTTTTCCCACAATTTGTGAATGTTCTTGATTTATCATGTTATTTGGCCTTGGTGAAAGAGTTGATGCAGTTTCCAACATAACAGTAACAACATCCTCAACCCTTTTCTTGCTAGTTTTTTTGAAGATTTTTAGGGTTAGTGTTAAGGTTAGGTTTAGAGTTTGGATAAGGGTAGTGTTAGGGTTTAGGTTTTCTTAGGTTTAAGGGTTTTTAGTTTAGATTTGAGGTTTATAATCTATGGTTTTGTGTTTAATATTTGGGTTTTTGTATTTTGGACTTAGGGATTTTTTTTGACTTAGGGTTTAGGCTTTTGGGTTAGCATTAGGGTTTGGATTAGTGTTAGGGTGTAGGTTTTTTCTTGAATTTATGGTTTAGGGTTTATCATTTGAAGTGTAAAATATAGTATTTACTATTGAATTTTTGGGTTTTAGTACTTTGGGATTAGGGTTTCACGATAATGATTTAGGGTTAGTGATAGGGTTAAGGTTAGTGTTAGTGTTAGGGTTAGGTTTTTTTTAAGATTATTGCATTTAGGGTTTAGGATTTGAGGTTTCATATCAATAGTTTAGTGTTTAATTTTTGGATTATTTGTATTTTGGGCTTGGGATATATGATTTATGATAGGGTTAGGTTAGGGTTAATGTTAGGGTTAAGGGTTAGGTTTAGGTTGTTTTTTAGGTTATAATTTTTGGAGTTAAGGATTTGAGTTGTAAAATAAATCGTTTAGTGTTTAAAGTTAGGGTTTTTGTATTTTGGGCTTTAAGTTGAGGGTTTCCAGTTTAGGATAAGGGCTAAGGATAGGGTTCGTGTTAGGGATAAGGTTAGGTTTAGGATTTAGTTTTTTTAAGGTTTTAGGTTTTGGGGTTGAAGATTTTTTGTTTAATGTTTAATGTTTAATGTTTTGGTTTTAGTATTATGGGATTTGTGTTTCGGGTGTATGGTTTAGGGTTAGAGTTAGGGTTGATTAGGGTTAGGGTGTTGTTTTTTTAGGTTTTTCAATTTATGGTTTAGGATTTGAGGTTTAATATCAATGGTTTAGTGTTTAATGTTTGGGTTTTGGAATTTTCGGCTTGGGGTTTAGGTTTTATGATAGGGTTAGGGTTAGTGTTTAGGGTTGAGGATTTGAGTTACAATATCTATAGTATTTTAAACTTGTGTTATTTTTATTTTATTTAGACTTAGGGTTTACGGTTTAGGGTTTAGGGCGTTAGGGTTAGGATAAGTATTAGGGTGTAGTTTTTCTTTTTAGGTTGTATGGTTCAGGGTTTAGCATTTGAGGTATAAAATCAATGGTTTTGTATTTAATTTTTGGGTTTCGGTATTTTGGGCTTAGGATTTTGGGGTTTATGACTTAGGGTTAGGGTTAATGTTAGGGTAAGGTTAGGTTAATGTTAAGGTTTTGTTTAGGATTTTGGGTTTAGAGTTTAGGATTTGAGGTTTAACATCAATGGCTTAGTGTTTAAAGTGTGGGTTTTGGTATTTTGGGCTTGGGGTTTAGGGTTTATGGTAGAGTTAGTCTTAGGGTTAATATTAGAGTTAAAGTTACGCTTTAGGTTCTTTTTTATGTTTTAGGATTTGGGGTTAAGGATTTGAGTTGTAATATCTACTGTTTAGTGTTTAATATTAGGGTTTAGGGTTAGATTTAAGGATAGGGTTAGGGTTAAGGTTCGTGATAGGGATAGGGCTAAGTGTTAGGGTTTAGGGTTTTTTTTTTATATTTTACGTTTGGAGGTTTAAGGATTTTTGCTTTAAAATCTATGGTTTATTTGTTAATGTTTGGGCTTTTTGTATTAGGGCTTCGATTTTCAAGTTAATGGTTTAGGGTTACAGTTTGGGTTAGGGTTAGGGTTAGATTTTATTTTTTTTATTTTAGGGTTTGTGGTTTCGGGTTTGAGACTAAAATCTACGATTTAGTGTTTATATTTGGGTGTTCATATTTTAGACTTAGGGTTAGTGTGTAGGTTTTTTTTTTGGTTTTATGGTTCAGGGTTTAGCATTTGAGGTTTTAAATCTTGGTTAGCATTTAATGTTGGGTTTTGGTATTTTGGGCTTGGGGTTTCAGGTTTATGGTTTATGGTTAGGGTTAAGGTTAAGGTTAAGGTTAGGATAAGGGTTACGGTGGTATGGGTTTTTTTTTATGTTTTTCGGTTTATGGTTTAGGATTTTAGGTTTAATATAAATGGTTTAGTGTTTAATGTTCGGGTTTTTGTATTTTGTGCTTGGGGTTCAGGGTTTATAATAAGGTTAGGGTTAGGGTTAGGATTTAGTTTTTGTTTTAGGTTTTAGGGTTTGTTGTTAAGGATATAAGTTTTATATTTATGGTTTATTGTTTAATGTTATGGTTTTTGTATTAGCTTTGGGATTATTGTTAGGGTTAGGGTTCGTGTTAGGGATATGGTTAGGGTTTAGGTTTTTTTTTCCAGGTTTTATGCTTCGGGGAATAGGATATTTGATTTAAATTCTATGCTTTGGGGTTTAATGTTTGGGATTTTATATATAGTGCTTGGGGTTTCGGGTTAATGGTTTAGGTTTACGATTAGGGATAAGGTAAGGGTTAGGGTTTGGGTAAGGGTTTAGGGTTAGGGTTTAGTTTTTTTTAGATTATAGGGTTTCTGGTTTAGGTTTTGAGGTTTAAAATATTTGGTTTAGTGTATAATATTTAGGTTTTCATATTTTGGACTTTGGGATTTTTGGGACATAGGATTTTGGGTTTAGGGTTTATGGTTTGCGTTAGGGTTACGGTTTGGATCACAATTAGGGTTTAGGCTTTTCTTAGGTTTTATGGTTTAGGGTTTTTCATTTGATGTTGAAAATCTATTGTTTATTATTTAATATTTGGGTTTTTGTATCTCGGGATTTTTGGCGCTTAGGGTTTTTGATTTATGGCTTAGGATTAGGGTTAGTGTTAGGTTTTTTTTATATTAGATTTGAAGATTTCAGGCTTAATATCAATGGTTTAGTGTTTAATGTTTGGGTTTTGGTATTTGGGCTTGGGGTTTAGGGTTTATTATTGGGTTAGGGTTAGGGTTAATGATTGTGTTAGGGTTCGGTTTGGGGTTCAAGATTTGAGTTGTAATATATATGTTTTAGTGTTTAATCTTGGTATTTTGGGCTTTGGTTTTAGGGTTTAAGGTTTAGGGTTTAGGGTTAGGGTTAAGGATAGCGTAAGGGTTAGGGTTTGTGTTTGGAATATGGTTAGGGTTAGAGTTTAGCATTTTTTTAGGTTTTATGTTTTGGGGTTTAGGATTTTTTGCTTAAAATCTATGGTTTGGTGTTTAATGCTTGGGTTTGGTATATTCGGCTTGGGGTTTTGGGTTATGGTTTAGGGTTAAGCGTAGGATAAGATTTTGGGTTAGGGTTAGGCTTTTTTTTTTTTTAGGTTTTAGGGTTTGTTTTTTAGGATTTGAGATTTAAAATCAATGGCTTAGTGTTTAATGTTTGGGGTTTCGTATTTTGGACTTAGGGTTTTTTTGGACTTAGTGTTTTGGGTTTAGGGTTTATTGTTACCGTTAGGGTTTGATTAGGATTAGGTTAGGTTATTTTTAGGTTTTATAGTTTAGGGTTTTGCATTTGATGTTTAAAATTTATTGTTTAGTATTTAATGCTTCGGTTTTTATATTTTGGGCTTTTTTTTAATATTTGCGTTTGTCGGGAGGTATTTTGGGCTTTGCATTTTGGATTTATGGTTTAGGGTTATGGTTAGGATTAGTGTTAGTTTTTTTTAAAAGTTTTTGGGTTTAGGGTTTAGGATTTGATGTTTAATATCAACGGTGTAGTCTTTAATTTTTGGATTTTGGTATTTTGGGATTGGGGTTTAGGGCTTATTGTTGTGTTAGAGTCAGGGTTAATGTTTGGTTTCGGTTATGGTTTAGATTATTTTTGGTTTGGGGTTTGGGTTTAAGGATTTTAGTTTTAATATATATGGTTTAGTGTTTAATCTTTGTATTTTGGGCTTTGGGTTTAGGGTTTAGGGTTTAGAATTAGGGTTAAGGATAGGGTTAGGGCTAGGGTTTTTGTTAGGGATAGGGTAAGGATTAGGGTTTTCTTGTGTTTAAGGTTTTTTGGTTTAGGATAAAATATATGATTTAGTATTTAATGTTTGCATTTTGGTATTTTTGGCTTGGGGTTTTGGGTTACGGTTTAGGGTAAGGGTTAGAGTTAATGTTTAGATAAGAATTTGGGTTAGGGTGAAGGTTTAGGTTTTTTTTGGGTTTAATGGTTTGTGGTTTAGGATTTGAAGTTTAAAATCTATGATTTAGTTTTTCATGTATGGGGTTTCGTATTTTGGACATAGGGTTTTTTTGGACATTGTTTTAGGTTTTAGGGTTTAGAGTAAGGGTTAGGATTTGGTTTAGGATTTAGGTGTTTTTTTATTTTATGGTTCATGGTTCAGCATTTAAGGTTTAAAATATATGGTTTAATATTTAATGTTTGGATTTTAGTATTTTGGGCTTTGTGTTTCACGTTTATGCTTTAAGGTAGGGTTATTGTAAAGGTTAGGGTTAGGGTTAGGGTTATGGTTTTGGTTTTATGTTAGGTTTTTGGGGTTAGGGATTAGGATTAGAGATTTAATATCAATGGTTTAGTGTTTAATATTTGCATTTCTGTATTTTGGCCTTGCAGTTTAGGGTTTATGGTAGGGTTAGGGTTAGAGTTAAGGTTAGGGTTAAGGTTGTTTTTTGGTTTTAGGGTTTGGGATTAAAGATTTGAGTTATAATAGCGATTATTTAGTGTTTAATGTTAGGGTTTTTGTATTTTCGTCTTTGGGTTTGGGGTTTAGGGTTTAGAGTTAGGGTTAGGGTTGAGGATAGGGTTAGGGTTAGGGTTATGGTTAGGGTTAGGGTGTTTGTTAGGGATAGGTAAGGGTTACGGTTTTTTGGAATTCTTTTGTTTTAGGTTTTCGGGTTTACGATTTTTGATTTAAAATCTATGATTTTGTGTTTAATGTTTGGGTTTCGATATTTTGAAGTTGGGTTTTTAGTTGAATGGTTTAGGGTTACGGTTTAGGTGTTTTTAGGTTTGAGGGTTTGTGGTTTAGAATTTGAGGTTTAAATTATATTGTTTAGGGTTTGATATTTGGGTTTTTGTTTTTTGGTCATATGGTTTTTTTTGGACTTAGAGTTTAAGCTTTAGGGTTTAGGGTTAAGGTAAGGATTTGGGTGTAGGTTATTTTTAGGTTTTATGGTTCAACATTTGAGGTTTAAAATCTATGGTTTAGTATTTAATGTTTGGGTTTTTGTATTTGGTCTTAGGGTTTTGGGTTTATGGTGTAGGGTTAGAATTAGTTTTTTATAGGTTTAGGGTTTAGTGTTAGGGATTTGAGATTTAATATCAATGGTTTAGTGCTTAATATTTGGATTTTCATATTTTGGGCTTGGGATTTAAGGTTTGTGGTAGAGTTAGGGTTAGGGTTTAGGTTAGTTTTTAAGTTTTAGGGTTTGGGGTTAAGGATTTGAGTTTTACTATATATGTTTTAGTGTTTAATATTAGGTTTTGGTGGTTTGGGATTTGGGCTTTGGGCTTTGGGAATAGGGTTAGAGTTAAGAATAGGGTTCGGATTAGGGTTCGGGTTAGGGATAGGATTAGTGTTAGGGTATAGTGTTCTTTCAACTTTTAGGTTATGGTTTTTGTTAAAATCTATGGTTTAGTTTTTAATGTTTGGGTTTTGGTATTTTGGTCTTCTTTTTTTTTTTGAATAACCCTTCGAGGGGTAGGGGCTGAGCGACACACCCATGTCACGACCCAAAACGGGGACGCGACTGGCACCCACATTCACCCTCCTATGTGAGCGAACCAACCCATCTAAACCTTAACATTTTAATACAAAGTAATGCGGAAGACTTAAACTCATTGATAAAAACAATTCAAAACTATTATTATTATCCCCAAAATCTGGAAGTCATCATCACAAGAACATCTATCCTCAAATTACTAAACTAAAATGTCTAAGAACAAAAATAACTAAAAAGCTATTCCATGCCTGAAGTTCAAGGCATCAAGACTTGAAGAAGAAGATCCAGTCCAAGCTAGAAACATTAGCTCACCCTGAAGATCCGGTGTGACGAAGACTGGCTTGATTTACTGCTGAGTTGAAGTTGACGGAACGTTTGCTGCATTACACAAATAACAAAGAAGAAAACATAAAAGTAGGGGGTCAGTACAACCACAAGTACTGAGTAGATATCATCGGCTAACTCAAAATAGGGAACAGTATATATCAATAATAATGTAAATCAACTACAATACTCAACATGTAGCAATAACAATATTAATTCATCAATGAATACAACCGAGTTCACACATGAGGACTCAAGCCTCAATACCATACTCATTTGGGAATTAAGTTCATTGGATTGAGTATATTCATTATCTTTCAAGATTCATTATCTTTCTTCCTCTTGTGTTGGTACGTGACACTCCGCTCCTCTAATTCTATCCTGGTGCCGGAACGTGGCACCAGATCCATATACAATCCTCGTGTCGGAACGTGACACTCCGATCCTCATATTCTATCCTGGTGTCGGAACGTGACACTCCGATCCTCATATTCTATCCTGGTGTCGGAACGTGACACTCCGATCCTCATATTCTATCCTGGTGTCGGAACGTGACACTCCGATCCTCATATTCATTCTATCCTGGTACCGGAACGTGGCACCCGATCCATATTCTATCCTGGTGTCGGAACGTGACACTCCGATCCTCATATTCATTCTATCCTGGTACCGGAACGTGGCACCCGATCCCCTAATTCATCAAGCCTTCTTTTACACTAAGGCATCGTCAATCTTATTATATAATATATCAAGCGAATTAGGGTTCTTTCAAGATTTGGGATTCAATAGCTTCATCATGCTTTGTTAATTCATAACAATTTCATAATCATAATCATGCAAGCATATATTTAAGCACATAGCAGGGTTTACAATACTATCACACATAATATTCACTATTAAGAGTTCACTACGAATATCGTAACATAAACCATAACCTACCTCCACCGAAGAATTGGAATCACAAGAAATCTCCCAAATTTGTTATTCCTCTTCCCTCTTCGATCGATCAATACTCTCTCAATTCTTGTCTCTCTTTTCTCTCTTGTTCTTTCTCTTTTGTTTTATTCAAACCCTCTTTCCTTACCCTAATTAAAATATAATTAAGTGTAAAAGAGGACAATAAAACCCCACTAATTAACCCAAAGTTACCCCTTTTATCCCTCAAGGATTTGAGTTATTAATATAAACCCTCAATCCTTATAATTAAGGAAAGAATAGTCCAAAACGTCCCTTAAAACGTGTGAAGAAATCCCATTCTGCCTGGGATTTGTGCAACCTATGACGGCCCGTCGTGCCTGCGACGGTCCGTCACCCAGGTTGTCGCAGCCTCCCAAAATCTAGGTGAGCTGTGACGGCCCGTCACACCAGTGACGGTCCGTCCTGCACCTCCGTCCTGATGGTCAGAAACTCGTTTCTTGTACCAAATTCTCAAAAGTTGAAGTGTTTTGCAACGGAAACTCACGACGGTTCGTCGTGGATGTGACGGCACGTCCTGCAGGTCCGTCACAATTTACAGAGAGTCGATTTTCAGTACCCAATTTCAGAATTCTAAGTATGCTGAAACGATGCACCCTCAACGGGCCGTCGTGCCTGTGACGGTCCGTCGCAGTGCCCGTAGTCTTGGCCAGTTTTTCCAGAATTAAAAATCTGCTGCTCAAAACGACTAAACAAGTCATTACAATAGATACCAATTTACCCATCGTTCGTCCCTGAACGATAAAAAGAAGAAAAACAATGGCGAAAAGGAGTACCTGAATCTGTAAACAGATGTGGATATTTTTCTTGCATATCTGCCTCCTTCTCCCAAGTAGCTTCTTCAACCGGTCGATTCTTCCATTGAACTTTGATGGATGCGATCTCTCTCGACCTCAACTTGTGAACTTCTCTATCCAATATAGCAACCGGTTCCTCTTCATAAGTCAAGTTCTCATCCAACAAAACTGAATCCCAACGGATGATGTAGTTTCCATCTCCATGGTATCTTTTCAACATGGACACATGAAATATCGGATGCACTCCGGACAGCCCTGGGGGCAAGGCTAATTCATAAGCCACCTCCCCTATTCTCTTAAGCACTTCAAATGGTCCAATATACCTTGGACTTAACTTACCCCTTTTTCCGAACCGCATCACCCCTTTCATGGGTGAAACCTTCAACAGGACTTGTTCACCTTCCATGAACTCCAAGTCTCTAACCTTTCGGTCTGCATACTCTTTTGTCTACTTTGCGCCGCTAGAAGCTTTTCTTGAATAGCTTTAACCTTCTCCAGAGAATCTCTCAACAGATCAGTCCCCCAAGGTCTAACTTCAAAGGCATCAAACCAACCAATGGGAGATCTACACCTCCTCCCATACAATGCTTCAAATGGAGCCATATCAATACTGGAGTGATAGCTATTATTGTATGAAAACTCCGCCAAAGGTAAAAAGCTATCCCAATGGCCACTAAACTCTACCACACATGCACGAAGCATATCCTCCAATACTTGAATCGTTCGCTCAGACTGACCATCAGTCTGAGGGTGAAACGCAGTACTAAGGTCCAACCTAGTACCTAATTCCGCATGTAATTTCCTCCAAAACTTAGAAGTAAACTGCGTACCTCTATCTGATATGATGGAGAGTGGAACTCCATGCAACCGAACGATCTCTGAGATGTAGATCTTGGCTAACTTCTCTGCATTGTAGGTCACCTTGACCGGAATGAAATGAGCAACTTAGTTAACCTATCAACAATCACCCAAATAGAGTCATACTTACCCAAGGTCTTTGGAAGACCAACCACAAAATCCATTGCGATTCTCTCCCACTTCCATTCAGGAATGGGCATTCTCTGAAGTGTTCCTCCGGGCCTCTGGTGTTCATACTTACTTGTTGACAATTTGAACATTTGGCAACAAACTCAACAATATCTTGTTTCATTCTACTCCACCATAAGTGTTGCTTTAGGTCACGATACATCTTGGTTGCACCAGGGTGTATAGAATATCCGGAACTATGAGCTTCTGTAAGAATAGTGGTGATCAAATCATCGATGCGGGGTACACATACCCTTCCCTTAATCCTCAGAACACCTTCCTCATCAATTATTGCTTCCTTAGCCTCTCCTCGCAACACTTTATCTCGAATGCGACCTAGTTTCTCATCATCAAACTGCTTCCCCTTAATCTTGTCAAGAAAGAAGATCTTGCCTCTACACAAGCCAACAATCTTCCCTTCTCATTTATTTCTAACCTCATAAGGTCGTTAGCCAAAATCTGAACCTCTCTAGCCAATGGGTGTCTCGAAGCTTGCAAGTGAGCTAGACTTCCCATGCTTCCGGCCTTTCTACTCAAGGCATCTGCCACAACGTTCGCCTTCCCCGGATGATACAAGATAGTGATATCGTAGTCCTTCAGTAGTTCCATCCATCTCCTTTGTCTTAAGTTCAAATCTTTCTGAGTAAAGACATACTGTAAACTACGATGATCCGTGTAGATTTCACACTTAACCCCATATAAATAATGCCTCCATTGCTTCAATGCAAAACTACCGCGGCCAATTCTAAGTCATGAGTTGGATAGTTACGTTCATCGCACTTTTAATTGTCTTGAAGCATAAGCAATCACGTTCTTCTCTTGCATTAGCACTGCACCCAACCCGTATAGGATGCATCACAATAAACAATGAAGTTCTTACCCTCTACTGGCAAAGTAAGAATTGGTGCGGTAATCAACAAGGTCTTAAGCTTCTGAAAGCTTTCCTCACACTCATCCGACCATACAATGGAACATTTTTGCTTAGTCAAGTTCGTCAATTGGGAAGCAAATAGAAGAGAATCCCTTGAAAATCGGCGGTAGTAGCTAGCTAACCCAACGAAACTCCTTATTTCTGACACTTTGTAGGTCTTACCCATTTTTTCACCATCTCAACCTTAGATGGATCCACCATCACTCCATCCTTAGAAACCACGTGCCCCAAGAAGGACACTGAATCTAGCCAAAACTCACACTTGGAGAATTTCGCATAAAGCTTTTTCTTCCTCAACAACTCTAACACCATTCTCAAATGCTCCTCATGTTCCTTCTTACTTTTAGAGTATACCAATATATCATCTATAAATACGATCACAAAGAGGTCCAAATATGGCTTAAAAATCCCATTCATCAAGCTCATGAAAGCAGCAGGGGCATTCGTAAGACCAAAACATTACCACAAATTCATAATGCCCATACCTAGTTCGAAAAGCAGTCTTTGGCACATCCGTTGCGCGTATTTTCAATTGGTGATAACCGGACCTCAACTCTATTTTTGAGAAGACCCAAGCACCTTGTAACTGATCGAACAAGTCATCAATGCGAGGAATGGGGTACTTGTTCTTAATAGTTACTTTGTTCACTGTCGGTAATCTATGCACATTCGAAAGCTCCCCCATCCTTCTTCTTTACAAACAAGACCGGAGCACCCCAAGGAGATGCACTTGGTCTAATGAAGCCTTTGCTCAACAACTCTTGAAGTTGTGCCTTTAACTCTCTTAACTCTGCGGGAGCCATTCTATAAGGGGTATAGAAATGGGGCGAGTACCTGGTTCCAAATCAATGCAGAAGTCTATACCCTATCTGGTGGCATACCAGAAGATCTGCAGGGAACACATCAAAAACTCACGGACTACCGAAACTGACTCCATCGAAGGTACTTGAGCAGAGTCATCCTTGAGATGTGCCAAGAAAGCTAAACACCCTTTACTCACCATTTTCTTAGCACGAAGAAAGGAGATGATACGCACCAGATTGGAAGTGTAGTCGCCCTCCCACACTAACGGATCTGCCCCAGGCTTGGCTAACGTAACAGTTTTAGCATTACAATCCAAAATCGCAAAATTCGGAGAAAGCCAAGTCATACCCAGAATTACATCAAAGTCACCCATTTCTAGAATAACCAAGTATACATAAGTGTTGCTCCCCACAAAATTCACCAAACAAGACCTATATACCTTTTAAACTACCACAGACTCACCCACCGGAGTAGAAACACGAATAGGCATGTCAAGTAATTCACAATGCAAATTTAGACCATTAGCAATGAAGATACATATGAAAACGTGGAGCCAGGGTCAAATAATACAGATGCCATGCAATCACAAAAACAAAGATTACCTGTGATAACAACATCAGACGCCTCCGCTTCAGATCCATCAGGGAAAGCGTAACAATGGGCCCTATCACCAGTCTGTCCGTTGTCCCTACCATGTTGTGTCGTAGTGGCTCCCATTTGCCCATCACCTCTGCCGTTGTGGTGACCACCATTACCTCGACCACCACGCCCTCCAGAATAACGGCCTCTACCATGACCACCTCTACCTCTAGCTAGTGGGGCTCTGTAACTCTGGTTTGGACAATACCTCTTAATGTGTCCAATCTCCCCACATCCATAACATTCTCTGGGTTCACGCATCGGCCCCTCAGAGAAACGTTGACCAGTCTGAGGTGGACCCCCAACTACAGTCTGTAGTGAAACTGAATTGGTCGACTTGCGTAACCTCCGGAGCTCTGTCCTCTAGAGTGAGAACCATTAAACTCACCTCCCCTTCGAAAACTTTTTGATGTCGATGTCGTAGGGAAGTCATCTGGCTTCACTCCTTCCACTTCTATCACAAAGTCTACCACCTCTTGGAAGGATGTTGCTGTTGCCCCTATCTGTAAGGCTGAAATCCGCAATTCTGACCTCAACCCCTTCACAAAACGGCGGATCCGTTCTTGTGGACTGAAACAAAGTTGGGTGGCATACCTTGATAAGGCACGAAACTTAGCCTCATATGCGTTAACCGTCATCCTACCTTGCTCGAGACTCAAGACCTCATCCTTTTTCTATCTCTCAAGGTCCGGGGGATATACTTTTCCATGAACAAACTAGAGAATGATTCCCAAGTCATAGGTGGTGCCTCTGTTGGTTGACACTCAACATGTGACCGCCACCACATTTTGGTGTTCCCTTGAACTGATAGCTTACGAACTCAACGCCAAACGTTCTACTATCCCCATCTTGTGTAGTAGCTCATGACAATCAACCAGAAAATCGTAGGCATCCTCTGATTCTGCGCCCTTAAAGACTGGAGGTTTCAATTTCAAGAACTTACTGAAAAGTTCATGTTGGTCATTTGTCATAATAGGCCCAGTAGTCAGACGTGGAAATGTGCCTATCCCCAATGTTGCATCCATGCGGGGAGCCATAGTAGCCGCATGTCGTATCTCTGAAACCAGGGGTGTTGGTGCAGAAACCACTGGAGGTGCCTGACCGTGATCAGATAACCCGCTCAGATAAGCAAGAACCTGATTGATCATCTCTGGGGTAGGTTGGGGTGGCATTTCCTCATCAGTTTGCACTTGTTCATTCTCCCCTTCCTCACCCTCTCTTATCACCTCCTCGGTCGGTGGAGGAGTCACTGCCCTAGCATCAGATGGGCTAGGTGCTCGTCCTCTTCCTCTAGAGGACGTCCTCCCATGACCTCTACCACGGCCTCTTGCCGCTGTTCTTCCTCGAGCCACAGCCCCAGTGGCTGGCTCAGTCGTTTCTTGTCTTTCCGTCGTTGCTGCTGGTGCGGTCGTTGCTCTAGTTCTAACCATCTGCGAATAGAGTGAAGATGGTCAGATACCAATTTGTATCACCTAGATACCAATTGGACTCAAGTAGTAGCACGAAAGAAAGAATGAAAGAATGGAATTTTCCTAAAGTCTTATAGCCTCTCAAAGAAAAGTAAGGCGTCCCCTACCGTTCCTTAAAACTCTACTAGACCTGTTCTTGTGTGATGAGACCAATGAACCTAATGCTCTGATGCCAAGTTTGTCACGACCCAAAACGGGGACGCGACTGGCACCCACATTCACCCTCCTATGTGAGCGAACCACCCATCTAAACCTTAACATTTTAATACAATATCATCAAAAGTAATGCGGAAGACTTAAACTCATTAATAAAAACATTCAAAACTATTATTATTATCCCCAAAATCTGGAAGTCATCATCACAAGAACATCTATCCTCAAATTACTAAACTAAAATGTCTAAGAACAAAAATAACAAAAAGCTAGTCCATGCCGGAAGTTCAAGGCATCAAGACTTGAAGAAGAAGATCCAGTCCAAGCTCACCCTGAAGATCCGTGTACGAAGACTGGCTTGATTTACTGCTGAGTTGAAGTTGACGGAACGTTTGCTGCATTACACAAATAACAAAGAAGAAAACATAAAAGTAGGGGGTCAGTACAACACCACAAGTACTGAGTAGATATCATCGGCTAACTCAAAATAGGGAACAGTATATATCAATAATAATGTAAATCAACTACAATACTCAACATGTAGCAATAACAATATTAATTCATCAATGATACAACCGAGTTCACACATGAGGACTCAAGCCTCAATACCATACTCATTTGGAATTAAGTTCATTGGATTGAGTATATTCATTATCTTTCAAGATTCATTATCTTTCTTCCTCTTGTGTCGGTACGTGACACTCCGCTCCTCTAATTCTATCCTGGTGCCGGAACGTGGCACCCCCGATCCATATACTATCCTGGGGTGGGAACATGACACTCCGATCCTCATATTCTATCCTGGTGTCGGAACGTGACACTCCGATCCTCATATTCTATCCTGGTGTCGGAACGTGACACTCCGATCCTCATATTCTATCCTTGTGTCGGAACGTGACACTCCGATCCTCATATTCATTCTATCCTGGTAACGGAACGTGGCACCCGATCCATATTCTATCCTGGTGTCGGAACGTGACACTCCGATCCTCATGTTCATTCTATCCTGGTACCGGAATGTGGCACCCGATCCCCTAATTCATCAAGCCTTCTTTTACACTAAGGCATCGTCAATCTTATTATTTAATATATCAAGCGAATTAGGGTTCTTTCAAGATTTGGGATTCAATAGCTTCATCATGCTTTGTTAATTCATCACAATTTCATAATCATAATCATGCAAGCATACAATTTAAGCACATAGCAGGGTTTACAATACTATCACACATAATATTCACTATTAAGAGTTCACTGCGAATATCGGAACACATAAACCATAACCTACCTCCACCGAAGAATTGGAATCAACAAGAAATCTCCCAAGCTTGTTATTCCTCTTCCCTCTTCGATCGATCAATACTCTCTCAATTCGTGTCTCTCTTTTCTCTCTTGTTCTTTCTCTTTTGTTTTATTCAAACCCTCTTTCCTTTACCCTAATTAAAATATAATTAAGTGTAAAAGAGGACAATAAAACCCCACTAATTAACCCAAAGTTACCCCTTTTATCCCTCAAGGATTTGAGTTATTAATATAAACCCTCAATCCTTATAATTAAGGAAAGAATAGTCCAAAACGTCCCTTAAAACGTGTGAAGAAATCCCATTCTGCCTGGGATTTGCGCAACCTGTGACGGCCCGTCGTGCCTGCGACGGTCCGTCACACAGGTCGTCGCAGCCTCCCAAAATCTAGGTGAGCTGTGACGGCCCGTCACACCAGTGACGGTCCGTCCTGCACCTCCGTCCTGACGGTCAGAAACTGGTTTCTTGTACCAAATTCTCAAAAGTTGAAGTGTTTTGCAACGGAAACTCAGGACGGTTCGTCGTGGATGTGACGGCACGTCCTGCAGGTCCGTCACAATTTACAGAGAGTCAATTTTCAGTACCCAATTTCAGAATTCTAAGTATGCTGAAACGTTGCACCCTCGACGGGCCGTCGTGCCTGTGACGGTCCGTCGCAGTGCCCGTAGTCTTGGCCAGTTTTTCTAGAATTAAAAATCTTCTGCTCAAAACGACTAAACAAGTCGTTACAACCCAGGCCTTGTCATTAATAACAAAAACAAAATATAATGGAGGGTGACATAAACCTAACCTCCAATCCTACGATGGTTTAGAGTCAACTTTCCAAAACAAGGTCAACTCCTTCCCTTACAATGAAAGATGAAACCAAAATACTAAGAACTTAAGGAGAGGACTCCTCTTGTTACAAAGTATCTAGGAAATGAAAAGTTCGGGTTAATGGCTTAGGGTTACGGTTAAGGTTAGGGTTAGGGTTAGGTTTAGTTTTTTTTTATAGGTTTAGGTTTTGTGGTTTAGTATTTTAGGTGAAAAATCTACGGTTTAGTGTTTAATGTTTGAGTTTTTGTATTTTTGACTTAGGTTTTTTTTGTAACTTTTATTTTTTGGGTTTTTTGGACTTAGGGTTTAGGGTTAGTGTTAGGGTTATGGTTTATTTTAGGCTTTATGTTTCAAGTTTAACATTTGAGTTTGAATCTATGTTTTAGTATTTAATATTTGGGTTTAAGTATTTTGATTTTTTTTATTGGAATGACCCTGTGGTGGGTCAAGGGATGAGCAACCCCCATATCGTATCATTTCGCCAAAAAATTTATACAAGAAGGGGGCTATACGTTACCTTCATGCCTATGATGGGTCAAAATGACCTACCTCCTAAGGTTAGTCGTTTTACCCTTACAACATGCATATATTCTAAAACTAAATTCTAGAATACCATAATTAAGGGAGACTCTCCCCTTATAATTGGATATGGAAAAACTTAACAATACATTAAACTATATCTACATCTAGACAATTATAATAGTTTATGAAAGAACATAAGTTTGTCATTAGGTATTACTGCATCATCTACCAGTGTGTCCTTCATGATGGTTCTTTAATCCTTTTGAGCTTCTTTATTATAAAATTTTGCATTCCATGTTTTTCCCAAAATATAGCTTCATTTGATTAATCACACAAGTTGATGTTTATTGAGGTTTAACGTCAATGGTTTTGTGTTTGATGTTTTGGTTTTGGTATTTTGGTCTTGGGGTTTAGGGTTTATGGTAGGATTAAGTTTAGGGTTAGTGTTTAGTTTTTTTTTAGGTATTAGGGTTTGGGGTTAAGGAAATCTTAGGGTTTTGGTATTTTGGACTTTTGGTTTAGGGTTTAGGGTTTAGGGTTTAGGTTAGGGTTCGTGTTAGGGATGGGGTTTAGGGTGTTTTAGGGTTTTAGGTTTTGAGGTCGGATTTTTTGTTTAAAATCTATGGTTTAGTGTTTAATGTTCAGATTTTTTTTATTTTGGGCTTGGGGTTTTGGGTTAAATGCTTAGGGTTAGGGTTAGGGTTCCGATTTTCTTTTAAGTCTTTTTAAGGTTTTAGGGTTTATGGTTTAGGATTAGAAGTTTAAAATATATTGTTTATTTTTTGATGTTTGGGTTTTTGTATTTTTGACTTAGTTTTTTTTTTACATGGGTTTAGGGTTCACGTATACAGTTAGGGTTAGGATTAAGGTCAGGTGTTGGTTTTTTTTAGCTTTTATCGTTCAGGATTTAGCATTTGAGGTTTAAAATCAATGGTTTAATATTTAATATTTGGGTTTTGGTATTTTGGGCTTAGGGTTTTGGTTTTATGGTTTAGGGTTAGGGTTAACATTAAGGTTAGGTTTATTGTTTAGGGTTAGGGTTAGCATTAACTTTAGTGTATTGTTAGGGTTAATGTTTTGGGATTTTTTCGGTTTTTGGTTTCAGGGTTTAGGATTTGAGGTTTAATATCAATGGTTTAGTCTTTAATGTTTGGATTTTGGTATTTTGAACTTGGGTTTTAGTGTTTATGGTAGGGTTAGGGTTAAGGTTAGGGTAAGGATTTAGGTTATTTTTTTTGGTTTTTGGGGTTAAGTTTGAGTTGTAATATTTATAGTTTAATGTTTAATGTTAGGGTTTTGGTATTTTGGGCTTCGGGTTAGGTTTTAAGATTTAGGGTTAGGCTTAAGGATAAAGTTAGGTTAGGGTTTGTGTTAGGGATAGGTATAGGTTTAGGGTTTAGGGTTCTTTTAGAATTTTCGATTTGTGGTTAGGATTTTTGGATTAAATTCTATGGCTTAGTGTTTAATGTTTGGTGTTGGTATTTTGGTCTTGGGCTTTCAGGTTAATAGTTTAGGGTTAGGGTTAGGGTTAAGATTAGGGTTAGTGTTTAGATTAGGGTTAGGGTTAGGTTTAGGCTTTTTATGTTTTAGGATTTGTGGTTTAGGATTTGAGGTTTAAAATCGTTTTTTTTAGTGTTTAATGTTTGGGTTTTTGTATTTTGGACATAGAGTTTTTATTGGACTTGGGAATTAGGGTTAGGGTTAGGATAAGGATTAGGGTGTATTTTTTTTTTAATGTTTTGATTTTTTTTAAGTAAACGACCCTTGTAGTGGGTCAGGGGCTTAGCAACACCCCCAGGCCTTATCGATTTTTTTTATTTAGGATTTAGGGTTTAGGGGTAGGTTAGGGTTAGGGTTAGGATTAGTGTTAGGGTGTAGTTTTTTTAGGATTTATGGTTCAAGGTTTAACATTTGAGATTTAAAATCTATGGTTTAGTATTTAATGTTTGAGTTTTCGTATTTTGGGCTTAAGGTTTTGGGATTATGTATAGCGTTAAGGTTAGGGTTAGAGTTTTTGGTTTTCATACGTTTTTGGGTTTAGTTTTGAATGTTTTTGTTCTTGCACATTAGGTTATATGTATAGTTTTTATGGTAAGGTTAGGGTTAGGGTTAATGTTGGGGTTAGGGTTAGGGTTTAGGATGTATTTTATGTTTTAGGGTTTGGGGTTAAGGATTTGAGTTTTAACATATATGGTTTAGTGTTTAATGTTAGTGTTTTAGTATTTTGGGCTTTGGGTTAAGGGCTTAGGGTTAGGTTTAATGATAGGGTTAGGGTTAAGGTTCATGTTAGGGATAAGTGTAGGGTTAGGGTTATGATTTTGGGTTTTTCTGGAGTTTTAGGTTTGGGTACTAGAATTTTGGTTTTAAATCTATGGTTTAGTTTTAATGTTTGGGTTTTGGTATTTTGGACTTAGGGTTTAGGTTAATGTTTATGGTAGGGCTAGGGTTTATTTTGTTAAAAGAACGACCCTTGGGGTGTGTCAGGGGCTGAGCAACACCCAAGGGTTATCATTTATTAACATCAAAAGTACATAGAGGGGGGCATAGACCTTATGTGTGATCCTAAGGTGGGTTATGAGTTAATCCACCTACTAGGTTTTCAACTCAACCCTATTACACCATGTTATTTGAAAAAGAACTAAGCACCTATGGAGGACTCTCCTTAATACATAGATTACTAGAATACATAGTCATTAAAAATAGTATGTTTCTAAAAGAACCTTACTCTTATACAACCTGTAAATATAAAAATAACTTTAATTTTAACAGAACAACATGATTAAAGACCTCTACTTCAAGCTCTAGTAAGAGGCCTTCTAGTATTCCCTGAACTTGTATTATGTCTTGTCGTCCTCCTTCCTCTTGGTGACAACCCTTGTTTATCTCAAATATCTTTAATATATTCTTCATATTCAATGTGGGAAGTGGATTTAACTTCATCTTCATCTTCAATACTGTCAAAGGATCTAATATCTTCATCATACTCATCCTCGGAAGCTATATGACTATATTCATCCTCTTCTTCACCTCTTTGTTGTAGTCCCTGCTGTTCCTCCCCTTGTCATTTTGTTAGAGCATTTATTCTATTTTTACTCACCCTATTCATGGATTTGTTGTTACAGTCCTGAGGTGAATTTCCTTCCTTTTCATGTTATTTTTCTTATGATACTTCTGACAAAGACTGTGCTGGAGCTTTCTCCTCGTCATATTGATGGGCTGGAGATTAACTGCTACTACTATCCTTCTTTATAAATCAACCTTTTTTTTAATTTCCTTCCCTTGCAACTCAGATTCTATGTTCTCCTCTATTTCCATATTTTCACTTCTTTCCACATCTACACAAATTCTATTAATCTCACATAAAATAGGAGTGTGTTGTGATGGATGGGATTGTGAAATCATACCTTGTTGCATGACCTACATGGTCTGTTTGTTAAAGAAAAACAGTTGCGTAATCCTCATTGTGTATCTCTGTTTAAGCTATTGTAATTTGTTCTTGCTTATCTAATTCAATAAAATTGTTAGATGTAGGACCTTTAATTTGCATACCTTTTGTGCTGGTTGTTGTGCATCTTGTTAGTATTCTGTTGTAGATTCTTAACCTTCAAAACAGTCTTTGAAAGGACATGCTTTACTGTGTAGTTAGTTTTGTTTTTTGCTTCTGCCATTTATCATCTTGATCAACAAATTCTGGAACCTGTTGCATTTGTTTTGTGTTATCTGCAGGGTGTTTACCCTGCATTCTTTCACCTACTGCATGACTAGAAGTATCCTTGTCTTTATGTTCTATATTGGCTTCCTTTTTTGCCCTTCTTCCAATTCATTCCTTTAATAGAATTCCTCGTCTCTTGCTTTAATTGTTTAGTCCTTGAGCATGTGGCCTTGATTTTTACAATATGGACAATAGTCAGGTAAGTTCTCATACTCAATACTTTGCCACTTACCTTTGTTCAAATCTTCTTCATCAGAACAAAGCCACATATGCTTAGGTCTTTCTTTTGTAAGATCAAGTCGGATTCTAAATCTTGCCATGTTTCCCAGTATAAAACCTTACCAATAGGAGATAACATAGAAGTAAGTATATCCTTATAGTAGAAATGTCATGGGAGTTCTGGAGGACCTATCCAAACTCCTTACAATTGAAATTCCATGGGAGTTCCGAAGGACCTATCCGAGCTAAAACAATAGGTGTTTCGTCTATAGGTTTAAAGGTAGGTGTCCAAGTTTGAATACGCATAGGTTGTCCCTCAATAACCATTCTTTGTTTAGTCCAACCTTTTACAAAGTCTAATTAATTATCCAAATCAATGTAGACATGTCTCACATTGAAATGGGCAATTTTAACTCTACTTGATAGTTGCGTTTGGTTGATAAAACTCTGTCTAATTAGTTTCACTTTAGGCATTGCATAACTAAACTTAAGAACTAGAGTATACTTACACCTATCATATCATTAACCAAGAAATCTACAGCACTAAATATAATAGCTGGTCTACCTTGCTTTGTAGTAATCTTAGGTGTCTCAAACATTATCAGAGTAGCAGTTTTAGCCAGATTATATTTAAATCTAGTTGCATACGTTTTTATAATCGTATAGAGAGCTGGTTCTTGATCTTCCCCTTTTTTGGGTAAGTGTTGACTACTTTGATTATTGGACATTCTAACAGGAACTAGATTCTTGAACCCTGCTTATTCTGAGTATTTTGCCTAGTAAAATTGTTTGAAATTTAAGGGAATTAAGTAAGATTTTTATGATAATTACCACCCCCATTCCCACCTTGTACTTGGCATGTTCGTGCTTTAATCCCTTTTCTTTCAGTTTATCAACAACAACAGCAGGCTTAGAAGCAGCACACATATTAACATTATCAACAACAACTAGACAAACATTCTCTTTTTCTATACAATGCACACTAGTAACAAAGGAGCCCTGCTAGTTGAAACAATCTTACCTGTGTGTACTCATTCATAATTAGTACTCGCAGCCATATTTTTATAGCATTGTATGATCAATTAATTACCTTGTATCATTGCACCAGTCCCTTGAACTTGCCTAGCATCTTCAACAAGGTTCTTTCGACATTTTTGTGAACTTGCTTCTTGAATTGGAATGTTAATAAAAGTATGTTGTCGTAGATTAGGATTTCAAAATATTACCTCTGATTTAACACCTACAGCTCTTGGATTCGCTTCTTGATATTCCTCCTCTTCGATTTTGATCAGAGTTCCTCCTTTACCACCAATTGATCTTTATAGCTGGGCGATTACGACTCCTATTTGCTGTAAATTTTCAATATATCGATTGCCTTGAAAAGGAGAATAATACCCAATATTTGGATCCACATTTACACCACCATACATCATTCTAAAAATAGATCACTCATCTAGCGAATTGTGATCTCCAATCTTTAGACCACCTACAAACTCAATTGATATTTTGACCTGTTTCTTGATAGTATTCTTTCTTCCATATATTTAATAACAAGCAAACTAGAATTCTCCATTTCCATGACTCATCTTTCCCATTCTAATTACTCTAAGGAAATTGCAATATGAATCGTTTCTTCATGCCACAACTTTGAATTTGTGGAATATTCTGTTGTTTGTGGATAAATATTAGGATGATGAACTTGTTCCTTATCTTGAGGCCGATTCTTTTCAACTGGTAGCGTTAAGGCAATTTGATTGACCTCCGATTACCTGCCGCTGTGAGAACTAGAGAGAGAATTTTTTTAGTCTTTTATTTTGAGCTTCTTGTAGAGTTAGGTTTTTTTTCTGGTGAATTACCCTTAGAGGGGTAAGGCCTGAGAAACACCCCCAGGCCTTATCATTAATAACAAAAAAACAAAATACAAGGAGGGGGCATAAACCTAACCTCAAACTTAAGATGGTTTGGAATCAATTTCCCAAAGGAAGTCAAATCCTCCCCTTACACAAAAGATGAAACAAAAATACTAAGCACCTAAGGATAGGATTCCTCTCAATACAAAGTACTTAGGAAACATAAACTAGGGAAACTCTCCCTTTACAAGAAAGCCTATAAACTGACCTAACCTATTCAAAGTAGTTATAATTTTGATTATAGCAAAGTTTAAAGGATAAACAACCTTAACGAGGTTCAGAAATTCTCTTTTTCTTCTTTGTTCTAAAATTAGGCATCTCCAATAGGTCAAGTTGATAGTAGACCTTTGCTTCTTTAGGTAATTGATGGTTGTTGAAATATACATGAGGATTGTCAATGTTGTGACTATGTTTTGACAATGCATCTGCTACGCAATTTGCTTCTCTAAAAACATTACTGCATTTGAAGTTCATGACTTGAGCAATAAGTTGTTGCAGCCTTTCAAGTTGAGTGATGATGATCCATTGAGGGACTTCCCTCTTTAGGACCCATTGCACTACTAGTTGAGAGTCAAGTTCCAAATTACGCTCTGTATCCATGCTCAAGTGCCCAAGTTAAGCCAAAGATGGTTGCCTCTATTTTAGCTTTGTTTTTTGTTCGTTCTCCAAATGTTTTTGTGATAGACATCACCAATTTTCCATGTTTGTTTGTCAAGATTCCACCTGCCCCCAGCCTGCCAGGGTTTATGAGTGCACTACCATCAGCGTTCACTTTGAGCCACTAATCTGCAGGTTTAAGGCATTTCACCATGTTCACCTTTATGTCATGCACACACTTTTCACTCTTTTTTATTAGATCAGTTCACTTTGCAGGCCATTGGAGATGTGGAAATGCACTGTTAAGCATTTTGAAGTTGTCTTTGTAGACTGCATACTTCACCCTTCTGATGTTGTTTGCTTTACCTCCATACTTGGAGGCACACCTGTTCTTCCACATATTCCAGCAGATAAATATTGGATTAGCTTGTAGCAGCAGTTTGTGAGCTGCATTTTTGGACTTTGTTGTCCACCATTGTGGTAGCAGCAGCTGCGGTGAGGAATGGTCCGGCTGTAGGCATGAAATTCTTGCAAAATAACTCCATACCTTGGCTGAAAATTGCCCTGAATGGAATGTGTGTTTATGCTATCCATACTTGCTCTATCAAGACAACAAAAACAATGTGATGACTCAATGCCAAATTTAGTCAATCTTTCATTAGTAGGGAGTTTACCCCTAAGGATTCTCCATAATAAAAAAGAAGATTTAAAAGGAATGTTCTTATGCCATAGGAATGAATTGAATTGGTTCTTGACTCTTTTATCCCTGATTTCCTCCCAAGCTGAAGAACAGGTGAAGCTCCAATGACTGTTGAGTTTCCACACTGCCCTGTATGGAATGTGCTGATGTGGAGATATCTCTGTTGCCAATATGTTGGAGAACTGATTGGCTGGTAGCTGCCATATCAGCTTGCTCCAACTCCACTTCCATTCCTCCCGAAATTCAGCCAGTGTAGATTTGTTGAATCTATTACTATTGGTAGTAAATTGTGCTAATGGTCCAGTGCCAAGCCAATTATCCCACCGAAAGGAACAATTTCCATCTTGAAGTTTCCATTTGATGTGATGCTCCACTTGTTATGTGTTCATCAGCATGTATTTCCAAGTAAAAGAATCTCCATTATCCCATTTTTTGTTGACAGGGTCGGACCTTTTGCAATATTTTGCTCTCAAAAAATTTCCACACAAGGTTTATTTGGTCCTAAAAATCCACCATTTTTTGAATTGGAAGGCCTTGCAAATGTGTTTTAGATTCCTCATGCCAAATCCTTCCTCATCATAAGGGAAGCTTAGGTTTTTCAAATAAGCCCAATGGTACCTCTTCCTATCACTTTTCCATCCCAAGAAGAAGTCAGCCACAAGCATTTGTATTTGTTTAAGAACGGTAGCGGGAGAAGTTACTGTAGAAAGTAGATGAATAGGGAGGGCTTGTAGCACATGTTTTGTAAGAACTGCCTTTCCAGCATAACTAAGTTATTTGGTTTGCCAACATGTAATACTTCCAACAACTTTATTCACAAGGTCAGAACAATATATATTCCTAGGCCTACCAACAAATAAAGGGAAGCCAAGGTAAGTAATAGGACCTTTCTTTTGTTTTAAACTTGTCAGTCTGTTTATTCTATCTCATGTTCTATTGAAAACATTAGAGTGTAGCATAAAGTGATTTTTGTCTTCATTGATGAGTTGCCCTGAAGTATGTGCATACTCCTTTAAGGTACTCATTAATAACATCAAAGATTTGCATCTTCCTGAAGTGAACAAAGTTATATCATCAGCCAAACTGGGATGGCTTACTTGTGGCCCTCTCTTTTCCATGAAAAAAACCATGGTAGTATGGCTGATTGTGTAGTATGTTGAGATATCTTGATAATACCTCTACACCTAAATGAAATAGGGTCGTAGAAAGAGGATCACCTTGCTTGAGACCTCTGGTGGAATGAAAAAAGCCATATCTCTTACCATTGACAATAATATAATACCGATTATTAGCCATGATTCTCACACCATATCAATAAATAT
>JAKWIY010000512.1:0-34636 GCA_027704805.1 Solanum corneliomulleri
ATTGTGTTCATATATAAATTAAAATCTCTATGTAATTTAATCTACATATTTTAGTTTAAGGAAAGCAACGATCTATTATAATATTTTATTATATAGAAAATTTTTATTTTTATTTTAGTTTTTTAATTTAAAATTATCCTTAAATTAGAAAAATAAAACATTAATCTTTACAATTTTAATTTCAACATATTTGGTCGAGATGTATCTCATAGTAGACGTAAGAGCAAGATTTTCATATTATATGAGACCTAAGTATTTGATTTTGGATACAGAAAATGTATCTCAAATTGAATCATAAAGATTTTATATTATTATATCCCTTTCTTATAGATAAAAACTAAAATTAACCTTCTTATGAACTCAAAATAGTAAACAAGAAATACTCACTACATATTTTATATGTTTATTACCATAAGTTAGCTTATTTACTTTTCAATAAAAGTAATACTAGTATATATGGCTAAAATTAGTTATTTTTGTAATGTGCAAAATGTTTCAATCACAGAGTAATTACTTAAAATAAGTTTATCAGGAAATTAATCACTTTACTTATTTCAATAACAATATTTAATGCCTAAACAATATATTTAAAATACACATTAGATGCATTATATTAGTATAAATACTGAATTTAAAAGACGGTCATTAGACGCATTAAATTAGTGTAAGTACTATTAAGCAATGAAAGTTAGATTGACATACAATATCTTATTATATCAACATAAAGAAATTTCCAGCGATATAAAAGATTATTGCAAAACCTCCATTTTTAATGACGACATAGAATATTGCTACAAAAGCTCAACATTTAGTAGGAGGTTGCTACAGAACCTCCACATTTAGCCGCCACAACCAAAACTTTTTGCAACGACATTCATGAGTCGCCACAAATACACTTTCATCTATATTTATTTTTAAAAAAACATAAGTAACTATTGTGATGACATGAATTATGTCACCACTAAACGTCCTACATTTTGTGCCGACAGTAGGTGTTGCAACTATAGTCGCCAATTTTTGTGGCACTTGGTTAATCGCCTCAAAAAGTCGTACAATTGTGGCAACTATATGTGTCGCCATAGATAGTTGTCGCTAAAAATTGTGTTTCTTATAGTATGTGTTTGGGAGTAATGAGATTTGGTGAAGGGTTGACTTGTCCACCTTGATTTGTTCTAATGATGAAAAAGGTATTAAACGTCAATATGATTAATTATTTGTATGTGATATGTTGAGAAAGGTACGAGTACTTGTGTTATAAGAGGAAAGTTTACTACTATAGAATGTCAATTGTATTCCGAGAATGCCAAATCATATGGGTGTTTGTTGGTATATTATTGACTTGATTTATTATGTGTGATTGTTTTCTTTACTGAACCCGTATAGTTGTGATAATTCAGGTGATTATATGTCATAGCGACATTTGATTTATTGAGTTGAAGCATCATCATTTTTATTTGATATCATATTGTGAAAATGCATTGACATGAGATTGGGCATGAGTAAAATTCTAACACGTGGAGATCGTTAGTGTTGAGATCAGATATAATTATAATAACATGTGGAGATCGATCGTGCGAGAAATCGAATACGTTTATAAGTTGGACATGTGGAGATCGTCTGTTCTGGAGATTGTTTGATTTTACGCTAGTGCGTTGAGACACGTGAAGATTGTCCGTGTCGGTATATGGACCTTGCGAGTCCCTTATGGATCATGAACTCTTGATGTGTTTTCGATGAGTATCATGTATATACGATTGAGAGAGAACTTTGTATTCGGAGGCAAATCATTTCATGGTGACATAATGCATTGTATATTCATTCTTAGTAATTTTGTGTTTTATTGGTGGTTGAAAGTTACTTTGATATTTGATTACCTCTATTTGATGAATTTGATCATGTGTGTTTGTTTCATTGTGAGTGCTTTGTTTGTTAATGTTGTGATGATGAATAAAGTGATTGTTGTTGACCAAGGTGCTAGGTAAACTATGAACTATTAGGTTGGGCCGGTTTTATACAGGTTGTAGTTGTGGAGGTTAGGTTGGTGTGTAAGGAGTACCCATATTTCTTTCCCTTAGCTTGTGTTAAGAGGTTTACTTGTTGAGTACCGTGTGGTTTGGTACTCACCCCTTGCTTCTACAATTTTTTGTAGGTTATTATCCTGAACCTTTGTGATATTTTCCCTTCCCATTGTTTGAGGCTTCTTATGGAGGTTTATGAGGTAGTTGATTGTCATTTCAGCGGACCTTCTTACTCATATTTATGATCTTGTTCTAATCAAGAAACAATGTCATATAAGACTTGTATTTTTCTTTTGATTCAGTTGTAATACTTTAGAGGCTTATCCATGTGAGAATAAGGTTTTGGTGGTTAATTAAGTTGACTTGTTTTCCTCAATATTTTATAATATTAGACTTTTATTCACGTTTTACTTCCGCATTCACTATATTAGTTAGGTTTCAGGCTGACTTATGTTGATGCAATAAGACGAGTGCTTTCACGTCCATTTTCGGTTCGTGATGGTATCAGAGTTTTATAGAAATATAGGATAAAAGATGAATAATATTAATTATTAAGTACTAATAAATAAGGCTAAAGACAAAATGAGAAGACAATATTAAAGTCACAATACTATTACTTTAAGTCTATGTTACATAAAAATGAATCTTTTTATAGTTATTTAACTATGAATTTTGACGAAGCCTTTAAGCATGTCTGTTATTGACGACATGCAGCAAACATCCATCCTATGGCTATGGCGTCATGTAGTTTGTGGAATTTTTCAGTTATTCACCTTATATAAACCTTTCAATTTAGTAATATTAGAGGAGCTTTCAGTCACTGTTATCTATCGAGTTCTGTATCGTAGCATAGCAGAGTGGTAATGAATCCTTTTCTTTTTCCTCCTTTTGAGAAGATAACATTCACAGTTGGGATAAATGTTTTAAATTATTAATATGCAATCCGTAAGTGATACTTAGTGAACAATAATTGCAGTTTGTGATATATATATATATATATATATATATATATATATATATATATATATATATATATATATATATATAATATATATATATATATATATCTCGCTTTATATAACATATACACAAATTGTACATTATATTTGTACAAAGCGAGAGAGAGAAACAAAATAGAACTGGGTAAAGAAAGATTCGTATTAGAATAGTTATAAACATATAGGACGGAAATATATGTATTTATATTGGTACATACTGTCTCACTCACCTTATACAAAAACAAAGACAAAAGTGAGAGAGGCGAGGGAGAGAACTAAGAGTGACAGACGAGATTTAGGAGGCAATTGATTTCTCCTTCTTTCCCTCCACCAAAATGAAATGGAGGTCAGCATTAATTTACTCATGAATGTGATTCCTCCACCACCTATAATACTGTCCATTGAACCGAGGTGGTCTGGTAGATGATGTCCGTCCTCCATATTGGGTAGAGCAGCCATTCCTACAGGATATTTTCTTTTCTTGCTGTTACCCAAATTGAAAAGTAAAGTTCTGATACCACTTGTTGGAATATATGCATCCACTTATTACTATAGGACCAGTTCCTCTACACTATGTCAACAACATAAAAGGAACAAATGCTGAAAGTAAAGCTTGAACACATAAATTTTTTTTAATAGAAACCTCTTTACTCAAGGGAGTAAAACCACAACTTCTCGTAATACGAATTTTCAAACTGTTATTACTGAACTTCACAAGTAACAGTGAAACACAGTTTACAACACGAGATTAACCTGCTAATCTCAACACTAAGTAACACCTCCTATTACTTAAATCCGAGACTAAGAAGATGTAACACTCCCACTTTGATAATCCTAACTGATTAATATTGACTTTGAGTATAAGAAACAAAGTTAATCCTAACTATGTTGTTACAAATATTCACACAAAGATGAAACACTTCTCTCACAAATGAAACAATTCCTACAATATATGCACAAATACAAGCTATCAAAATAGAAAATGAAGGAAGGAAGTTGGAATGCAAATATCACATTGCTTGCAATTTTGAGGCTTGATTTTCTCTCTTTGAATGAATGAATGTTTTGTTGTTTGAGTGGATAATATAGCAACCATGAAAATCTATTGTCCACTGTACAAACAACTACGCTCATTCTGATTGGTCTAGGACACTAGCATCTCACCAACGCACTGAAGTGACAGCTTTCCATCTATAGAGCATTATGACTTGTACGAACATACTCTGTAGAGGACCGGGTTCATACACTTGTGTGGAGATCATCAAAACTTTAAAAGTAGTAGTACTTATTAGAGGCCATCGGAAAATATTGACAAAGTAGTTGGAAGCGGCGGGCTTGCGATTAAACAAGAGACCTCTTCGGATATACTTCAAGAAGAAAAAGACAGGTGGAATTATGTGAAGTATTTGTTGGTGTGGGGTACTAGTGCAAGACACTCCCCCAGCATTGTGGCCTTGCGCAAATGCTTGAGGATGAAGATGTGTACGATTGTTAAGAAAAAAGAGGGAGAGTATGGATGAGGTAAAGGCCAGTTGAAATCACATTAGAATTCTCATATATCTGAAAGTTAAAAGAAGGCTTCATTGAAGTGTTGATTGAGCCACATAGTGGAGTTGCTAGTTCTATATGCCGATCTGGAATGATACATGTGTCAAGTATTACTATTGAAGAATAAGCTATACAATGAGACTAGCTAGAGGTTTTTCAACTTTATGAAGTGAAACCTATTTATCAGAAGATTTCAGTGTTGTATTCTATATTGATCATGTTACACTATAGAGTAAGTAAAATATGTGGAGTTGTGTTTCTAAATTATTTTTGTGATAAAGTAATTACTATGTTATGGATTGTATTATGTTTTATCTTGTATTTGAAGTACTATGTTGTGTATTCTATTTTAAAATTAAAATAATTTTCATCTATCATTTTAATTTTGTGCATTCTTTATAGTGAATAATAATAAATGAAATTAATTATTGACGAAAATTAGAAAAAGAAAATCAAAATGTTTTAGCTGGGGATGAAAGTAGTTTATATCAAATAATTTGTTTTTTAAATATTATATTACATTTAAAAAAATTATGAATATTAGATATTTAATTAATGACATTATATGTAAAATAATATGTTAATTAGAAAATAATAGAAATAATAATAAAATATTGAAAAAGTGAAATAGACAGTGTGAATAGTATATTATTCAACTCTCTCAAAATGAAGAATAGAGTCTAAATTAAAACGGGTTGGAGTTTCATTCTCTATAAATAGAGGTGGGCTAAAGATGATCTTAACATTCTTGTTTGTAAAGGGGAAAATATCACTGCTAGAGTTGTTGGGTTATTTATGGTTATGATATTACCTAAGTACCTAGGGTTTGTATCAAGATCAGATCACTACAATTTCTTTTAATCGAACAAAGAAAAACCCTAGAATAACTTCATATGATGAACCAAAAATCGAATTTTGATGTTCCATAACAAATAAAAACCCTAAAATTTGAGGATTGAACATAGTTCCAAAGCAGTTAGATCAAAAAAGTTATAATTTTTTTGCGGTTAAAAAATGAATGATAGATAGCAGAAGAACACAAAATTGAGAAATTTTCAGCCTTCTTCGGAGAATTCGCACACTAAATTATCAAGCTTTCTTCTTAGTATGTTGGATAATTTCTCAAAATTATTTTTCATCAAAGTTTTGCTATTAAAAGAATAAAGGAAGTAAATATAGTGGATGATATCCTCCAACGGTCATATTTGGACACCTTTACTAAAACCGTGGTTTGCATGCTAATTACAAGAACGGAATTATACCGCAAGAATTGGAATTTTGTGTAATATAACATGATCAAAATAGAGAAAATTACAATCATCAAGGGTGTGTTTGGTATGTCTGAAAATATTTTTTAAAAATTCTTTTTCAATTTTTCCATGTTTGGTTGGTAGATAGAGTGTACAAGTTATCCTGGACACGACAGTTATTTTACAAAAGAGAATATCAAGCTCTTTACAATAGCGAAACAGTATGCCCAGTACTTATCATACGAGGTAACTTGACAGCAGGAGGATTCCTCTTCGCAAGTGTCACGACCCAAAACGATTCGTGAGTGACACCCGTACTTAACCTCTTAAGTGGGCGAACCAACCAATTTAACCTAACTTACAAAATACAAGCATAACGCAGAAACTCAAATGTTACTAAATATCATTTCCCAAAACCTGAAAGTCATCACATCAAGGACATCTAAGTTCCAATACTAAGTCTAAGAATATCAAATACACCAAAATAAAAGAATAAAATTGTATGTGTCCAAAAGTATAGAACATCATGTCATGACCGAGAGAACCCAACACCGACCTTGAATGGATAGCTCACCCTGGAACTGATTGAGATAGAAGGCTGACTAAAGCTGAGGGAGGGAAAATCAAAAGTCATGTAACACTCGCTAACATTTCATAAAAGGAAACAAAAAAGAAAAGAAAAACAAGTAGGGTCAGTACGAGGCAAATGTACTGAGTAAGTAGTATCATCGGTCAACCCAAAATAGTAACTAAGTATACAAAGAATAATAGTATGAACTCAACTATAGCACTTAACATGTGATAAGAAAACAAACAGCATGGAACAAGTTTCAATAACAATAAGTAAGCACGTATAAGTCCACGGTATCAAGATCACACATGAGGACTCATGCCTCCAAACCAAATCATTTTGGAAGTTGAGTTCTTTGAGAGTGGGTATCTTCCATTAATTCAACATATTTTTCCTTTAATATTATCGTGCCGGAACGTGACACTCCGATCCAAGAATATCATGTCGAAACGTGACACTCCGATCCAAGAATATCGTGTCGGAATGTGACACTCCGATCCAAAAATATCGTGTCGAAACGTGACACTCCGATCCAAGAATACCATGTCGGAACGTGACACTCTGATCCAATAATGTCATTAATTTATCATTTAATATCACCACATTTTCATTCGTTAATAATATTTCATCGAGCCTTCTTTATTCAAAGCATTACTACAAATAAAGATGATTTAAGACTATACATTCCACGATCTCGGGATTTCAGACCAATCACAAAACACACGACCAAGCCACACAATCACACAATCAAGTACATAGAAAATTTCACAATATTATTCAATGCATATCAATCACTATTAAGAGTTTACTATGATATAGCATAAATCATAACCTACCTCCACCAAAGAAACGAAGTCAAACAAACTACTTCTTCAATGCTTTACCTTTCCTCAATGCCTCTGAACTTTGTACATCTGTCCAATCATGAACTCATAATTGACCTTGAATCAGCTTCTCAGCTCACTCTCTGAGAGTAGCCAGAATTCGATCAATACTACCATTACTAATCCCGAACACTATAGAAACTAGTTCTGTTGTATCAAAATTGACCAATTCAGCTTCTTCAACATCAAAACCGGACCAACTCCTCCATGCGTAACAGACGACTCTGAGGCAGCAAACATGAGTTCCACAATTTTGCTTCTTAAACCCTTGCAATTCCTGATTTCCCCCGAAACTTCCCAAGAAAATGTACCTGGGGTTTCTATCTGATACTATAAACCAAACTGGGTTTCCATTAAAAGAGCAAATTACGCCAATATAAACACTCAATTTCGACGCTGCTGAAATGGGTCTGCAGACCTGTGAAACTGCTGTTACTATTGGGTTTTGAAGAATGTGAACAACTGTTTCAAGATACCCAATGTTGGTGTTGATTTTGAGAGATGAGGAGAGGGAAATGCGGTTGAGGAAAGAAAGCTCAGAGTTGATTAGCCTGAAAAGGGTAGTCTTCCATGAGGATTGTTGAGTAGTTGTTAAGGTTTCAATTCGATTTTTGAGGACTTTACATCTCCTCTTGCCATCTTCCACTGCTCCTTCGTCCCTTTCCATTGTCTTCCCTTCCTCCTCTTCGAAGTTTGTACCCTTTTTCTGACTTAAGAATATTAAACCCTACTTATTATATGAGTAATTATAAATATAACAAAAACAAAAAAAAACCCTAATAATTTTAATGTTATTTCCTTTAACCACCAACTAAATAAATTATTTAAACTACCCCCTTAACCTAATAATTTTATTTATGAATATCCAAAATACCCTTTTAAAATCTATCAGAAGAGTCATTTATGAAATAAAAAGTTTTAGTACTCAAAACGATCAAATGGGTCGTTACATTAGATACCAATTTACCCATCGTTCGTCCTCGAACGATAAAAAGAAGGCAAGGAAAAGAAAGGGTAGCTATCTCAATGATTATTCCAAAATATTAATACCCATTGTCTCAACAATTAATTCAAAATATTAGTACCCAAGGTCTTATATCAAAATTATCAAACCCACCAATTGAAGATTTGCACCTCTTCACATACAATGTCTCAAATGGATCTATCTCACTACTCTAATGATAATTGTTGTTGTATATACACTCAACTAACAACAAAACTATTTCAAACAATGGACTCTTCAATTGATCAATTCTCCAACTAGGCCTTGACACAACCACCACGACAACACTAAATATGTCATATCGAAAATAACCAAGGTGGAATAACTCTAAATACTCCTTCCATAGTGTCCATATCAAACATTTTTATTCAACTAACTCTGTCTTTTTGACTTTCTAAATACCCACAATTACCAAGTTAGTCCCTTTTATAATTGTGAACGCACTTGATTTATCGAACCGCACATCCACTAAGTCAACATTTTAACACTCACAGAACATCATAACCACACCAATCATCCCAATCCATCATCAGTATCAAAGTATTCTTATAAAATAAATGTTCAAACTATGTCTATCGCTCTTTCTATTTAAGGATTTCATGAAAAATATGTGGCTCAACAAGGTAATAGCACCAATTCAGACTAGATAGTACATTATCATCGAGATAAAACTATTAAATTACACTCAAAGTCAACTCCACACCACATCCACATATCATGCTTTAGATACCATTTTAAGTCATTGCATACCTCATGCCAACACTTAGGGAAATTTTTGATCACTCAAAATATTTTGTATACTATAAGATCATAACCTCTATTCACCATCAAATATCTATGTATCACATCATAACTTTCTATGAGTCCCATCAATAGAGTAGTATTAATTCAACTCTAAATTTCTAATAACCATGTAGAATTATATCTCACCTCGTGCATCATTCTTAACTCATCTATCTCAATTTAAACAATCTAACCCCACGTAAAATTTTAAATTTTCTTACCTCACTATTTGTCACCAAATCAAAATTCAATCTTCATAAAAGTCGATGACAAATTCCTAGTAATTCTCTACTAAACTAGTTCACACCTCACAGTCCTATCAAAACTCATAGAAAATAAAAATAAAAATATAATTAGTACAACATTCAACTTCACCCCAAGGGTTTTATATGAGAGGTCTTATTCCTTTTACTTTTCTCTAATCTTCTCATGGTGCATAATTTTAAATATCTCAACCCTTCAATTTATCAGACTTTTTCTCTCTAACTCGCTTACGGATCTCATTATTTTACCAACAAATCATGACGTTTTACTTCATACTCTAAATCAAAACTCCGAAGAAAACTCTTTCTTATCTCCTTAACAATCAAAGTAACAAACTTTACGACTCAAAACACGCACAGATTCTTCCAATTACCCAATACACCACACGATTAATCATTTATTACCTTAATAATTTATATCTTGACTAATACTACCATGAATGTCGACTTAAAATAAGGAACTTGAACTGTGATTTCAACCATATTACCAAATTCCCTTATCTATCAACATTAGCTCATACCTTGAAGATTTTTAGGAATTCATGTATCTTAACTTATCATTGATCGCCTATTCATAGATTTTACCATGTCCTTTGCTAAAAACTCAATAGTACTCATTACTAAACTCAAAATCACAAAAGAATATCGTCACATTCGAGTTGAATGTATGTTACACTTTTCTCAAGTCTTTTCCAATCATTTTGACCAATATGATGAACATGTGACACTATTATCATAACCAGAGAGAAAAACAGGTGGAATCATGCGTCACTAAATTCAATTTTCAAATCCTTGAAGATACCCCTTTACCCCTTACAATTGAGGGAAAAAAATTTTGCTCTCACTTCTCTCTAAAGGTTACCCTACATTCCATTTTTATTTTATTTTCATTATGACTCTAGATTCCTTAAATTCAATTTGAGTGGTGCACTAACATCTCCTAAGATTTATCATACAACCACATTACTCACTAAATAGTAGAAATCTCAACCTTAGATACTCGCAAGTTTTTATCACCATACAAAATTTATTTGACCAATAATTTGTATTCTATAATTGGCATCTCCGTCACCATCCATCACTTACTCCTATTACCATCATGCTTTGTAAGCCCTTTTCATCACCACAAAGTCAATTTTTTTTTCCTCGACATGACACCTTAAACTCAGATATAGTAATCAAAATGAAGGGACTAAAAAATTATATTCACTTCTAAAAATCTTCAATTTAATCCACCCAAAGTATACTCACTAGGACTTTTCCCCTATAAGTTTGTCATTCTAGTATCAACCTATCCTTCAAACTTAAGATAAGATCACACGCTCCTCATTCAGAACCCTCAAGATGCATTTCACAACCTAAATGTATCAATATTGTACCAAAAATCCACCACTAAAATTTCCTTAAAAAAAATAATGTTCAACCAAGCACCCATAGTAATAAACTAGTTGGTTTCTCAAATGTGAATTCAACACTGAATCTTATTATCTGACTATGTCATGCAACTGGTAACTCCTTAAATAGTTAGTATTCTCCCCTGATTATCGACATATCCAGTTTCATATAACTATAGTACCACACCATGAAAGTCCATTAATTCCACCACTAGAATACATCATACCCTCGCAAAAAATTTATTCAAATAAATTTTTGCCCATTAAGTGACTACAATACGCCATAAAATCTTTTTGGTCTCTCATCCAAACCAATATTCATTCTTTCGTAGCTTAGGTCGACAAAAAAATATCACACTTTATAACTTTAACCAAGTAAACACCGATAGCATTAGTATTATTGTAGTAGTCAATCACGGCCCCCTTTTTTTTTATATACACACAACCTATCAAATCATACAAGAGATTATGCCTCAATTGCCTCAACATAATTTCATCATTCGCTATACAACCTATATATGTTAGGAAAACTGTACTAACTGAATTTTCTAACCAAATGATGTTCATTTTCTAGTTTTTTCCTTAGGAAACTTGTTGCCTGTTGTTAGATATCTACATAAAGTACAAAATATTTACATTATGGGATGCAACACATATCTTCCGTTTCTCAATATTCAGGAAACCATCTCTCTTCCCATCACTCAAAGTTTGGGGTGTATAATTTGATTAAGAAGCGAGAAAATTTTACCTTAAGTCATAAGTAGTGCATTTACTAATCGACACTGACTACGTGACTATCACCACATTTTGCGTATCTCCAAAACTAGTAAGTCAATACTCAACACTAAGCCTTTCCACGATATTCATTTTATGGCACAACTCAAACCAATCAACAATGAAAGCATAAGCATTTTCATAATCAATAGTAATGAATAATTCAACTTTATCAACTTAACAAAAAAAATCATGTTGATCACTAGTCATAACAGGCCTTGTAGTTAATTGATGAAATATATCTATTTATAAGGACACTTTTTTTTCTTTTAGTGTTGTTAATTCAATTTATAACACTCTATTACTAACCATATGTGAAATAGAGTGACGAAGTTCAGATACCAATTTGTATCACCTAGATACCAATTGGATTCAAGTAGTAGCACGAAAGAAAGAAGAAATGAAGTTTCCTAAAGTCTTGTAGCCTCTCAAAAAAATAAAGGCGTCCCCGTACCGTTCTACAAGACTCTACAAGACCTGTCCTTGTGTGATGAGATCATTGAACCTAACGCTCTGATGCCAAGTTTAAATAACAATAAGTAAGCACGTATTAAGTCAACGGTATCAAGATCACACATGAGAACTCATGCCTCCAAACCAAATCATTTTGGGAGTTGAGTTCTTTGAGAGTGAGTATCTTCCATTAATTCAACATATTTTTCCTTTAATATTATGTGTCGGAACGTGACCTCCGATCTAAGAATACCGGTGCGGAACGTGACACTCCGACCCAAGAATGAATGTCGTCGTGGAACGTGACACTCCGATCCAAAAATATCGTGTCGGAACGTGACACTCCGATCCAAGAATACCGGTCGGAACGTGACACTCCGATCCAATAATGTCATTAATTATCATTTAATATCACCACATTTTCATTCGTTAATAATATTTCATCGAGCCTTCTTTATTCAAAGCATTACTACAAATAGAGATGATTTAAGATTATACATTCCACGATCTCGGGATTTCAGACCAATCACAAAACATACGACCAAGCCACACAATCACACAATCAAGCACATAGAAAATTTCACAATATTATCCAATGCATATCAATCACTATTAAGAGTTTACTATGATATAGCATAAACCATAACCTACCTCCACCGAAGAAACGAAGTCAAACCAACTACTTCTTCAATGCTTTTCCTTTCCCCAATGCCTCCGAACTTTGTACATCTGTCCAATCATGAACTCATAATTGACCTTGAATCGGCTTCTCAGCTCACTCTCTGGAGTAGCCAGAATTCGATCAATACTACCATTACTAATCCCGAACACTATAGCAACTAGTGCTGTTGTGTCAAAATTGACCAATTCAGCTTCTTCAACATCAAAATCGGACCAACTCCTCCATCCGTAACAGACGACTCTGAGGCAGCAAACATGAGTTCCACGATTTTGCTTCTTAAACCCTTGCAATTCGTGATTTCCCCCGAATCTTCCCAAGAAATGTACTTGGGGTTTCTATCTGATACTATAAACCAAACTGGGTTTCCATTAAAAGAGCAAATTACGTCAATATAAACACTCAATTTTGACGATGCCGAAATGGGTCTGCAGACCTGTGAAACTGCTGTTACTATTGGGTTTTGAAGAATGTGAACAACTGTTTCAAGATACCCAATGTTGGTGTTGAGTTTGAGAGGTGAGGACAGGGAAACGCGGTTGAGGAAAGAAAGCTCAGAGTTGATTAGCCTGAAAAGGGTAGTCTTCCATGAGGATTGTTGAGTAGTTGTTAAGGTTTCAATTCGATTTTTTAGGACTTTACATCTCCTCTTTCCATCTTCCACTGCACATTCGTCCCTTTCTATTGTCTTCCCTTCCTCCTCTTCAAAGTTTGTACCCTTTTTCTGACTTATGAATATTAAACCCTACTTATTATATGAGTAATTATAAATATAACAAAAACAAAAAAAACCCTAATAAATTTAATGTTATTTTCTTTAACCACCAACTAAATAAATTATTTAAACTACCCCCTTAACCTAATAATTTTATTTATGAATAGTCCAAAATACCCTTTTAAAATATATCGGAAGAGTCATTTATGAAATAAAAAGTTTTAATATTCAAAACGATCAAATGGGTCGTTACAGCGAGCATGTTATATAAAACTACTAAATAAATGTTTTCACCTCTTAAATTACATTAGCAAAAATCATTCGAAGTATTATCCATCCACTAGAGCTTTTAAGGGTCATTTGGAAGAAATATTAATAATGCAAGGATTATTTTTTTATCAAGTGTTTGGTTCATTATTTCCAATCTAATGTTGTGTGTGGTTTGAAGCTCTATAAGACGCTTCTTTCCAATTATACCCTTGGATTATTAAAAGATAGTGTATTTCATGTATAGCATTATGTATAGATAGAATTATGACATATTTTGATGTTCATTCCATTGGTGAACTTCAGTGCATTGTATTGGTCAATATTACTCGTCACATTATCCTCTCACATATGACTATTTCCATAAATGAATTGTTAATAGTCCCCAATATTTGTATCGGATGGTTTTGACATTATTGAAGTGATACCTAAATATTGAGGTTCGATAACCAAGTTCATTCATAATAGAATAAAGGAAAACCAACTGTTTTATTTTCTTTCTTATACCGAACGTCTACAAAACAAAAATCATTTAAAAGAAAGTACAAAATGTTGACTGCATATAAACAGTTTGCATGTTTGTGACTGGAAATTATCCTTTTTCTTCTCATGAACCCTTCAATTGAAAAAAAATCAAGTACTCTATTTCAATTTCTGATGAACATTTGAAGTCATATGTCAATACAACTAAATGTCAAACTTGCAGAACCAACACACCTGTAATTTCACCAATGACACTTCCTCTTCTATCATACTAGATGAATGTTGCCCGTGCTAAGCACGGGCCCAACATTTTACACTTTAAAGTAGTGGCAACAGTTCATATACACAACTGAAAGTTTGTTTAAAAGTTTATGCCCGAGAATGTCTTCATAAGTCATATAGGCATAACGCTATTATGTGTTCTTTATCCACCAACCTCCGATGTCTCTAATAATATACAACCTGAACCATAATAAATACACACATAAACAATATATCTAGAAGGTCAAAAACAAACCAACAACGAAAGCTGCTCCCATTAATTCTACAAATACGACATTCCATCTTTAGCTAAAATGGTGTATTGACGAAAAAAATTGAGCTAGGAACATACTAAACAATGACAAGAAACACCTACCTTAGAGACTCCTTTGTAAACATCCTCACCAGCAGGATTATAATGAGAACTCTGATCATGTGCCAATTCACATACATCAGGAAACAGGAATTTTTCAAAAAGCAATAACTTCATTGAATAAATTAAAACAGGACACTAAAGCAACCACAGCCAAACTTATACCATCAGTAGCAAAATTTAAACTTTAAACATTCTAAATAATAAAAAAATTCATTATCCTAAGTTCACTTATGCATTCTTTCCCTAAGCTCACTAATCAAAAAGCATCCAAACTGGTTATACCTAGTTTCTCATCAAATATAATATTCTGCAATTAAGATCCAACAGTTCAAAGTCACACTTAACAATTTTACCATACATCCAAACAATTCCAGGTGATCACGTCTCAATTCACAAAGGTTGCTACAGCCAAACTTTTGCCATCACTCCAGCAAAATTAAACATTTAAACACTCTAAAATTTTATTAAAATATCATTATCCTAAGTCCACTTATGCATCATTTCCTTTCCCCTAAACTCACTAAACAAAAGCATCACAACCTTATATACCTAATTAATCATCAAATAAGAGAATTACAAAGTCAAAACTCATCAATTTCACCATACTTCCCAACAATTGGATGTGATCACATCTCAAATTCACATAGATCGCGAAAACATGAATTTTCAATCCGCAATAAATTCATCAAAAATAACAGTAAACAAAACATCAATTCGATCAATATCAAACAGAAATCTCCTGATAAATAAGCGAACCTGCCGGAGTTTTTCTCTTGCCGAATAGAAAATATAATATTTTGAACAAATTTTGCTCGACAGCTGATACCAACTGATATGCAAAAGGTTATGAATCTTTTAGAAGTTTACTACTGACTCCAAATTAGTTACTATTCAGTGAAATAACCAATGCGACCACATTACATCTATCTACCAGCAAATACAGGTTAGAGTGGTAATCTATGCTTACCTTAAACCTTAAGTAGCAATATCACGCGCTTCATGTTCCATAAATATTTGCCAAATATGATGTCCAATAAATATTTTCTAATCATTTTAAGAATCTCCTGTAAAATTCTGCAAGACATTTGAAGCAATATTCCTAAGCAAAAAGGGTAAAACGCCAGTGCAATCTTTTTAGAGAAAAAATAGAATGGAAAACCAGTTATATTGTATAGGAACAAACTTCTAGTGTAGCAAAAATGGAAATTCTCAAAGCTCCTCGAATGACATGTTCAAGAGAAGAATGTCAGGAGTTACAAATAATTAAACAAATACACAAGAATTAAGTTGTTAAGCCTCAATAAAGCTTAATGATGATTAATTGAATTATACATCCACATTACAAGGTAATCACAGAAAAAACTATTCATATTGACAAATCGAATCAATAAATGGAGAAGCTAGAAGGAGAAGTGGATGATGGAAATTATAGATGGAAGTGAAATGTGTACTGACAAGGTGGTCTTTATTTTATTTCAAATTCATGTCCTAAAAGTATTCAAAAGGTTAAGTTCTCCTCTAATACACATGTTAGGCTATTATGAGAATAATGTTTATAGTCACGGAGATGTGTCCGTAGCTTTGAAATAGGCATGGAGCTGGGATACATGACCTATGAGGATTCCACCTACTACCCCTTTGACATCAAACAATGTTGACAAGTTACCAGATTCCTCGGGACAAGTATCGTCACAAAAGGATCAAGATACACTTTTACATAATAGAGTAAGAAAACAACAAGACGACATATCTAATATGACACACGTAGAACAGTTAGCATAATGATTCATCCCAACGACTCAGAATCACTTCACAAGTTGTCCTTTTTTTGTTAGAATTAGGTTGTGACCAGAGGTAATTCGTTTTGATTTTGCAAAATCTAAACAGGCAGCAACATTTTACAACTACTGTGGTAAGAACAAAATGTCTCTGGCAGCAACATAAAATCATTTATATGACTGTAGAATTATCAAAGCTTTGTAAAAGAGCATGTTATGTCTTAGAAGAATAACACAACATGTAATGACTTCCGGAATAAATACTTGACATGTAATGAACTGAACAATTTTTTTATACCTATTTCTAAGCAAATGTTGTTATAACGATATGATATTTTTCCCACAAATAAAATGTTGGGCATCCTACGGCTCAGAAGTGTTCATTTATAATTGACAAACCATTCTATTAGCAGCAATATACAGAAATAATTCATATATAATCATATAAAAAATAGAACAAAGCACAATATGGAAACCAAACTCTTAGTAGATCGAACCAAAAAAAGGCAGAGGAGAAGCAACTCATGTGAACTGTGAAGATTCGATAACCCCCAACCCAATAGGAAAATTTCAGCTATTATTTCTCGTAAGTGCACTACGCGTCCATTATGTTTGATCCTATACGTGAAAACTACTAACAGAATTTTGCTGTTTTTTTTTTACAACAGATTTACCTAAAATATGGTTAGCTAACCTTGTTGAGGAGATAACGAAGAAGTGTTGATTGTAAGGGCACCAGTACTATTTGATTGATGATGTCCTGTAGTTAAAGTAACTGGTAGGTTTGTGGCTTCAGAAGCTTCAACTACAAAATGAGGAAAATAGCTATAGTAAGAGTAGTAGCGTCTAACTATAGTTGTAGATATTGAGAAGATAGAAGGAAGATAAGAATATGCTCAGCTAACCTTCCTGAGGCGATAATGAAGAACTACTGATTGTAAGAGCGGCAGTAGTATTTGATTGATGAAGGTGTTTTTGTCTTTTTGACTCAGCCCTTTTTTCTCTTAGCTCGGATAAAAATAATTGCTTTCTCTCTGGTGACATCTGTGCATATCTGGTACGACGACGCAAATTTCTCTCAGAAGTTCTTTCTTGGGCAGACACATTATCTCTATTTTCTTCCATTCCTGTTTCAATTAGTTCATGATTTGTTACAACAAGAAGTGGTCCAGCAATTGAGAGAAAAAAAAAGTTAAGATATTTTATTTTATTTTTGTAAAAGTGGACAAAAGAAGCCTTCTTACACTTTTTAAATGCTAACCAAGTTCATATTTAAAAACAAAAATAATCAAAATGCATATACTTCTAACTGCTTGTCTGGTTGTACTTCAGAAAACATGCCCAAATTTAGAAACTGAAAGCTCATAAAAATTTTATTTGACTCTTTTTTTTAATCTTTTCTACATATTCTTCATTATTACATGGCCCCCACTACAATAAACTCTTGAAACTGATAGAAGAAAATGAAACATCCATAATTTCCCTTTTGATGAGTGCTCAAATAATATAGTTCATCTATAACCATGTAATAATTGCAACTTTATATTTATGAAATATGGTGAAGAAAAGAGAGTTAAGGACAGTTTTGTCAGTCTTTCTCATGAGAAGATGATTCTAATGATGTTAGACAGGAGTCCTATCAAAGACAATAATAACATATTCAATATAATTTCTAGTGGCTTTCCGTTAGCTCTTAGTTGAGTTGATAGTTTACTGCATCACGCTACAATTTGCTTCCACGGTTAGCAAATCTGTTGTTACGAATAACGAAATAGAGGAGGAAAAGATCCAATGATCTGAAGAGAAAGCTTACCAAATTCAATACCAAGACTAAAGTTTTCAAGTCATACTATCCATACAGAATGTAAGCAACTTAATAAGTAGAATCTCTTCTATTTTTTTCTAGCCTCATGATTCCTTTTACATAGATCATTCTTTCTAGCTGGACCTAAATTCATATTGCAGACATCTATGGTAATACTATGTATTATAGGTTTTGTTTGAAACACAATTGTCGACGTTTCTTAGCTGTTATAAGCATGACTTAATCGAAAGAAATAAACGAAGCAACTAAAAATGATAAGGCCAAATCTGTACATACATACGTAAGACTCACCACTCCTTTGATTAACCTCATGCAATATAAACTTAAACACAACCATTTCAATAATCAACACACCAACAGAAATAACGCAGAAGACAAATTAATTTTCTTATGAGGAGGTTTCATCAATCACCAAATATCACACAATAAGCGTTAAGAGTTTGTTGGTTACTATTATCTGTTTAAGTATATATGAAGTGAGCTATAGCAAATCTTACTAAAAGAAGGATAAAATTATAGAGAAGCACATATATAGCCTGTTAAGATAAAGAGAAATCATTAGCTACTATTTAAGCTTACAACATGAGCAATTTAATACAAAGTAGACAAAAAATTGATATTGTAATCATCACAAAAAAATTTACTGTAATGAAAAAACAGAGTAGGCAAATATAATGCATAATAATACGACAAATTGACTTATATCTGTGGCTGAATAATTTTTCTAACTTTTCATCCATTTTGATGAAGTTTGTCATTTTTTATAAGACACTTGCAGAAGTTGAGCTATTCAAATAAGAGTTTTTGTGAATTGTTCTGTATGACCTAAATTTTAAAGTTTAAATGCCAGCTTTTGATGTGATGTACAGGAGTTGAGGCGAAGAGTCTTTTCCGAGGTAAACAATATTAAAATGTAACCAAAACTGTCATGCACAAATGTAGCCTCTATAGAGAAACAATCTGTATGCAATCTAATGAATGAGTAATGAATAAATTCAAAAAAACGAAAAGATTGTAGGGGTGGAGAACTTTTATGATCCATGAGAAAGATGAAATTATATTGCAAGAGCATATGCATATCCTATATGGTCTTTTGTTTTTATCTTGCTTCGAATGTTATTTCAAGTGAAATGTAACTATCATTCGAGGGAATAGTAAGACAATAAAAAAGATTTTCCCATTCAATGTCATTTGGCAATGATGATGATGAATCATGGAAGTAACTTCACGGTTGAACAGTATGTCAGGCTTTGTTGTTAAGACATAGTGCGAGTTCATTACTTTATCCTCTCCTCGGGTTCAGTGCAAAATGTACAGAGGTTGTTGATACAAAAAAATCTTAAACTATAAATCAATTTTTAATGTATAAAAAAAACTCTAAAATGAAGTTACTGGTACTTTTAAATTGTTCACATAAATATATTTTGTCAACAGCAATGTCATACCAAGTAAATAATATAATGGAAACACACATGGCCAGTACAATCACAAAATCGATGAATTAGAGTAACCCCACTTTCACCAGCCAATAACTTATCATAATAAGCATCAACATCATTCCCAAACACAGAAAGAAGACCCATCTCAGTTATAACAACACGCTTTTCGAGGTCTTTTTCCCTTGTTGGGGCTGAAACTGTAGTGGATGAAGCTGAGATAAAAGGGGTTATTTTGGGTCTCAATGGCTTTACATTGGTGAATTGGGGTATGGTTTTGAGAAATGGGTCGACCGGAGATGGCCGGAGAGGTGAAGATTGGATAGCTTGCATGGTTACCAGCGGAGAACTATGAAATCACAATATCTCCCTTATTTAGAAGAGGGAGTATAAAATTGTCTAATTTTCATCACATTAACACTTTTAAGTGTAAAAATTGAAACTTTAGGAACTCAAACAAAGAAATAGCAAACCCAGATGTTAAAATTCTCTGATCTTTATCATATTAACAGTTTTAAGTGCAAAAATTGAAAATTTGAGAACCAAAGAAGAAAAAAAACGAAACCCATATGAGAAAAATCTCTAGCACATTTACAGAATTAAAAGCAAAAACTGAAAAAATGGAGAGAAAAAGAGTAATGGGTAACCTCTAGGTTGTTGTTGTTCATATGAAAATGAAGAAGAAAGAGAACCATGAATTACAGCTGAAGAAGTGAAAGCCAAAGCGATTTTCTCAAATCTCAAACAACAAATCTTCAATCCCAAATATATAAACACAACTACTTGTCGCCCTACCAATATTTGTTGAAGTATTCAAATTTCATCAAGAGCAGAAACAAAACACACCAAAATAGTCTCATGGCTACAAGAATCAAATCTGATGCTGCATGCAAGAACAAAACAATAATTTGATGAAATTTAAGCTCAAAAAGATTGTTACCTCAGTTGTATTCTACAGCTCTTCTTCTCTGTAATTTCTGACCACTATGCGATAAAACCTGTAATTTGTATTATCTGGACAGCAACATTGAAACGAAATTTGAGGAAAAATGGAGATTAATGGAGAGGAATTGTGGAGGAGAAATCAATGTAGAAGCAAATGTGGAGGAGAAGTAAACAGGGAAAGAAGTAAAGTAGATAGACAATAAATGTACAGATGTAAAAAGTACAGCCAAACTACAAATCTCCTAATTTAATGGTAAAATTACATAATTATCCCTGTTAAATAAAATAAAATATATATTATATATTTAAAGTACAATTTGAGTAGCTTTGGGAACAGCTTTTTAAAGCAATATTTTTTGTCCTTAAAGCTGTGTTAGTCATATTTAAAGTACAATTTAAATATATATTTAAAGTACAATTTGAGTAGCTTTGGGAACAACTTTTTAAAGCTGTGTTAGTCCTTTCAATTCCCTCTTCTAAATAAGGGAGATATTAGTATTTTCTTGTCTCTCTTGAAGCCATCTTAAGCACAACGTTATAAATGGGTGATATTCATCCATTTTTGTTCCAACTTGACGCAAAGAACCTGAAATATATAAATAGATAGAAATTCTTTGATTGAGGAAAGCTATTTCCAATTAAATTTACTATGTTTATTTTTGAATTTTTGCTGTAAGATTTATATTTTTTTTCATATTTTTCTTTCTTTAATTAGTAAATTACTCATTTTCGGGATTGGTCGAAAAAAATAAATTCAAAAAACTTATTTAAATTGTTGAATTTAAGGTTACTATATTTATTTGTAAATTTTTGGCGTTAATTTTACATTATCATTTTCGTACTTTTAATTAATCAATTACTCATTTTTGGTTTATTTGTGAATATTTGACATTAATTTTATACTTTTTCATATTTTTTATTGATCAATTACTCATTCTTGAGATTTACTGAAAAAATAAAAATTAAACAAAATTGTTGAAAAAGACTCGGTAATTTATTTTAAAGAAAATTGATTTATGGGTCGGTTAAGGTGTTTATGGGTCCGAACTTTTTAGGGCCATAATTGATCCCTTTTCATTTTAATACAAATGTCATTTGCTAAGGTCAAAATGACATGTCAATGGAAATGAGCTGGATATGTCCAGCAGATTCACTAAAGTGTACAAGAGCATATATAGGCGAAAGGTTAGACGGCGAGGGTACAGATGAACCAAACCTTGAACAGAATATAACTAGGACTTTTTGAATAGTTTAGGGGCATATATGACCCTTTCCCCTTTTCATTTTGTGTCTCAAACTTCAACTACAATATCATTATCAAACCGCAAACATTAATTTGATCAATAACCAAAAATTTTGACAAACCCATTTCTTTTTGTTTTTCCAAGTTCAAGAATGGTAGGTTTCAAATTCTTTCGCAATTTTTAAATTTCAGTAATTACTAAAGATTTAATGTGAGTTTAGTGCTTGAATTTCACTTTTGAAACTAGATCACTCTTTGAAACTACTCAACGCCTCCAATTCCTTTTACCAGTAACAATGCTAATTGTCTTTTTTTGTATTTGGATTTGATTGAATGTATTATATTTTAGAACTAAGAAAAAGAACAAAAAGGAAGAAAATTAAATTTGAGATTTCACTTGGCAGCGCGTGTATTTCATTGTTTATCAATAATTTAGTTCTTTATACAACGTCAATTCTTAGAATGATATTTATTTCATTTTAAAAAAAATTTAGGATCGAAAGGTAATATAATTTTTGTAAAAATAGAGTTTACAATCATAAATTAAGGTGTGTTGTACAACCCTAAGGGGTCATATGTCAAAATAGAGTTTATCGCGTGTAGTCCGTTGAACCTTTGAAGTTTTACAACTCTGATCGAGGTATGTTGTCATTCTATTTCTTGGATTGAATCTTTGTTACTCACATCTAATAGCACTTCAACTTTGGAATATAATTTCCTTTGTGCTGGATAAAGTTTTTATCTTGATTTGGTTTGTGTATCTTGATGATTTTCATTAGTTTCTGTCACTTTACATTTGAGAGAGTTCATAATGTATATAATTTAAGTTTGGAGGTATCCAAAAAATAGGTAAATGTAAGCTATTTGGAATTAACTTGGTACAAAATTGATGACAGATTTGGAATGTAATTTTTAAGAAATTTAGACATGAATAGATCTGTATTAGCTAGCTAACAATAGGGTTGGAAATACAATTTACACGTATTAAGTTATAATTGTTGTTGTTGTCTTCTTGTCTTAATGGCTAATAACATCTGCACCACTTCCTTCATCTCTGGCCTATTTTGTGGGTTTACATCCCAACATTTCTTCATTATAACTGACAATGCTGTTGGATAACTTTTTGGTATCTCAGGCCTTCGATACTGAAATTTACATACAAAACAACTCCTTAGTTAATTTGACAATTAATTAATGACAAGAAATTTCCGGCGATATAAAAGATTATTGCAAAAGCTCCATTTTTACTGACGACATAGAATATTGCTACAAAAGCTCAACATTTAGTAGAAGGTTGCTACAGAACCATCACATTTAGCCGCCACAACCAAAACTTTTTGCAACGACATTCATGAGTCGCCACAATTACACTTTCATCTATATTTATTTTTAAAAAACGTAAGTAACTATTGTGATGACATGAATTATGTCACCACTAAACGTCCTACATTTTGTGGCGACAGTAGGTGTTGCAACTATAGTCGCCAATTTTTGTGGCAACTTGGTTAATCGCCACAAAAAGTCGTACAATTGTGGCAACTATATGTGTCGTCATAGATAGTTGTCGCTAAAAATTGCGTTTCTTATAGAATGTGTTAGGGAGTAATAAGATTTGGTGAAGGGTTGACTTGTCCACCTTAATTTGTTCTAATTATGAAAAAGGTAATATGATTAATTATATGTATGTGATGTGTTGAGAAAGGTATGAGTCTGTGTTATAAGAGGAAAGTTTACTACTATAGAATGTCAATTGTATTCTGAGAATGCCAAATCATATGGGTGTTAGTTGGTATATTATTGACTTGATTTATTATGTGTGATTGTTTTCTTTACTGAACTCGTATAGTTATGATAATTCAGGTGATTATATGTCATAGCGACATTTGATTTATTGAGATGTAGCATCTTCCTTTTTATTTGATATCATATTGTGCAAATGCATTGCATGAGATTGGGCATGAGTAAAATTCTAACACGTGGATATCGTTAGTGTTGAGATCAGATATGATTATAATTTAGACATGTGGAGATCGATCGCGCGAGAAATCGATTACGTTTATAAGTTGGACATGTGGAGATCATCTGTGCTGGAGATTGTTTGATTTTACGATAGTGCGTTGAGACACGTGAAGACTGTCCGTGTCGGTATATGAACCTTGCGAGTCCTTTATGGATCATGAACTCTCGATGTATTTTCGATGAGTCTCATGTATATACGGTTGAGAGAGAACTTGGTATTTTGAGGCAAATCATTTCACGGCGACATAATGCATTGCATATCCTTCATTCTTGGTGATTTTTTGTTTTATTGGTGGTTGAAAGTTACATTGATATTTGATTACCTCTATTTGATGAATTTGATCATGTGTGTTGGTTGCATTGTGAGTGCTTTGTTTGTGAAAGTTGTGATGATGAATAAAGTGATTGTTGTTGACCAAGGTGATAGGTAAACTATGAACTATTAGGTTGGGCCGGTTTTATACAGGTTGTAGTTGTGGAGGTTAGGTTGGTGTGTAAGGAGTACCCATATTTCTTCCCCTTAGCTTGTGTTTAGAGGTTTACTTGTTGAGTACCGTGGGCTTGGTACTCACCCCTTGCTTCTACAATTTTTTGTAGATTATAAGCCTGAACCTTTGTGATATTTTTACTTTCCATTGTTTGAGGCTTCTTATGGAGATTTATGAGGTAGTTGATTGTCATTTCAGGGGACCTTCTTACTCATATTTATGATCTTGTTCTAATCAAGAAACAATGTCATATAAGACTTGTATTTTTCTTTTGATTCAGTTGTAATAATTTAGAGGCTTGTACATGTGAGGATCAGGTTTTGGGGGTTAATTAAGTTGACTTATTTTCCACAATATTTTATAATATTAGACTTTTATTCTCGTTTTACTTCCGCGTTCACTATATTAGTTAGGTTTCAGGCTGACTTGTGTTGATCGAATAAGACGAGTGCCTTCACGTCCATTTTTGGATCGTGATGATATCAGAGTTTTATAAAAATATAGGATAAAAGATGAATAATATTAATTATTAAATACTAATAAATAAGGCAAAAAACAAAATGAGAAGACAATATTAAAGTGACGATACTATTACTTTAAATCTATGTCACATAAAAATGAATCTTTTTATAGTGTTATTTAACTATGAATTTAACCGATACCGTATAATAGAACATAAGTAACAATTGAATCAGAGTATATGGATATATTACTCGACGTTTTATTTAATTCTAGAACTTCCTCGGTTGCTTGTATAAATAGATAGATTGTATTGTTTTATTGTTTTGATTCTCTCAGAAGCATTTCTTCTTCTTCTTTCCTTTTGTGTTAATCACCATTAGAGAGGATCATTCCAAGCTCAGTGAGCTGGATTTAACACACATTTTTCTTTCTTTCGCTCGTCAATAACATGGCACAATCCATACTCATGCCTGGAAGAAGCTTCACAATATCCAGAAATCAAGCAAGAAACAAAGAAACCAGAAGCAAAAATCAAAAGAACCCAGAAAAAAAAATCAAAAGAAACCCCATAAACTCCACCATTTCTTCTACCCATGAAAGGCCAACAACACCCATCGCTAAAAAGAAGAAGAATTTCACACCATTTAGGTGTGTGGGTTGCAGGGAAACTTCACAACTCTCTGTCCCTGCACCAATTGCTGATAGCCAATCCAAGAAGAAGAAGAAGAAGCTGAGAACCAAAACCCTTAATTTTTTTTATGGTGATTTTGATGATTTTGTTGTTTCAAGAAAACCCCATTCTTCTAAAGGGAGAGTTGATGTTGACAAGTTTACGCCCAAGGAGGTAATAATTAATGGATATTATTATATAATTTTGCCATGAATTATTGCTTATCATATTCTTTTTACTATCATTCTTTTAATATCTTTTTGACTAATTTGGATTGTGACTAAGTACAGTAATACTTTTTTATGCAGTTAGAAATGATTCAATTTTCATCAACTTAAAGTATCTATTTTCTAAGTGATATCCAAAATTAGTTGATTTGCACTAATAAATAGGATCAGAGGGACTATATATAGTGAATTGTTATGATACGGGTTCAAATGAAGCAAGAATGCAAGATTGATACTATTGAATTCATATAGGGACTATTTATGACTTGTGGCTTTTGATTATATTATATCTGCAGTTGAATGTATATATGTTGAATGTTGAGTACAAGATTTATGTGTTGGTAAAGTGAAGCATATCCCGCAATTTCATTTTCTTTTTCCACAGCAGTCTATGCAAAGAATGGTGACAGGCTCAGAAGACTATCCTGTTCTTGATACTGCAACTCTGGAAAGGCCACACTCGCGAGCAGATTGGTTTGGATTTGGGCATCATTCTCATTTTGATTTTTCTGAAGGGCTTTCTGAGGTTTCTCCTCGCTTGCCTTACTGCCTAATCTAAATATAACAACAATCTCTTTGCTGCGCAGAAGAATCTTTAGTGAAATTATGTTTCCTCATGTGCTTTTGAATATCTCGCCTATCTGGTGGTCTTGTGAGTGAGTTTTTGTAGTTTAGTGCCATTTCTTTAATTTTACCCTGCCATTGTAGTGTTCTTATCTGAGAATAACGTGAGTAGACTTGACAGTGAAGCTGTAGAAACTTGTCCTCAAGTTTAAGTTGATGTACCCTAACTTCAGAGTGACAACTTACTTGCGGAGAAACTCAATGACCAGACTAATATAATGTTGCTAAAGCAATAGTGGATTTTGACGAAGCCTTTAAGCATGTTTGTTATTACAACATGCAGCAAACACCCATCCTATGGCTATGGCATCATGTGGAATTTATCAGTTATTCACCTTATATAAACCTTTCAGTTTAGTAATATTAGAGGAGCTTTCAGTCACTGTTATCTATCGAGTTCTGTATCGTAGCATAGCAGAGTGGTAACGAATCCTTTTCTTTTTCCTCCTTTTGAGAAGTTAACATTCACAGTTGGGATAAATGTTTTAAATTATTAATATGCAATCCGTAAGTGATACTTAGTGAACTATAATTGCAGTTTGTGATGCTTCAGAATAGTTTTATGGGAGGAAGAACAGATTGTCCTGATCGATACCGAAGCTTGAGGCTTAATGTGGATAACATGTCATATGAGGCAAGTCATTTCCTTGGATCTCTCTGTCCTTGTAACTCTATCTTTGTGTTAACGATAAGTTCCCTTTGCTTACAGGAATTAGTGGAACTCGGTGATAGAATTGGATATGTGAGTACAGGATTGAAAGAAAACGAGATAACTCAATGTGTTAGGAGAACAAAGCCCTTCTCTTTGAATAATTTCTCTCATTTACACACAGTAGTGGAGAAAAATTGTAGCATTTGTCAGGTTTGTGATATATTTGTGTTTGGTAGTCTCAAAACATCGTTTTAAAGAAAAGTGTACTCTCTAACAATTAAACTATCTTTTATTGGTTTCCGAAATACAGGAAGAATATGAGGCTGATGATGAAATGGGCAAGCTGGGTTGTGGACACTTTTATCATATCGACTGCATAAAACAGTGGCTTATGCACAAAAATAACTGTCCCGTCTGTAAATCTGTTGCCATGTCAACCTGTTGATTTTCGTATTCCTTTTGTACATAGCCTTTGTGCATCCTGAAACTGATGGCTCTTTTGTTCGGACAGCAGTTCAATATGAGACTGGTTGAAACAAGGTGGTTCACAATCTTCAATTGTACATAACTCTATCAGATAATGAATTTTTAAGCGTGATGTTGATTTGTGGCTGCTTTCCTGTTTTCATGGTGAAAAATTGTTTCAGTATTGTCATTGCCTCTCATAAATGCCTGCATTTTCTCAGTTGGATTTGTGAAAATACGTTATAGACAAGTTGATTAAAATAACTCATGTATTAAGTTTGGAGGTATTCAAAAAATAGGTAAATGTAAGCTATTTCGAATTAACTTGGTAAAAAATTGATGACAGATTTGGAATGTAATTTTAAAGAAATTTAGACATGAATAGATCTGTATTAGCTAGCTAACAATAGGATTGGAAATACAATTTACACGTAATTAAGTTATAATTGTTGTTGTTGTCTTCTTGTCTTAATGGCTAATAACATCTGCACCACTTCCTTCATCTCTGGCCTATTTTGTGGGTTTACATCCCAACATTTCTTCATTATATCTGACAATGCTGTTGGACAACTTTTTGGTATCTCAGGCCTTCGATACTGAAATTTACATACAAAACAACTCCTTAGTTAATTTGACAATTAATTAATGACAAGCTAGGGACAAGTAAGCAATTAGTAAAGTACCTTGTAAATTTGATGTGAGATTTTACTATGAGAAATGTGTGGAGGGTATGGAAATAAACAAGCATACATTTCCCACAAGCAAATTGCAAAGCTGTAGACATCACATTTATGATCATATGACGAACCGCTCAAAACCTCAGGAGCCATATAACCCATAGTTCCACTTGTTCCAACCATCATACGAGAATAAAACTTACTAGAGATTCCGAAATCAATTATCTTCACTCTTCCATTTTTGTCAACAAGTAAATTTTTAGTCTTCACATCTCTATGAACAATCTTGTTGGAATGAATGTAATTCAACCCTTTAGCAACATCCAATGCAACTTGTATAGTTGTATCCAAAGGCAATTTCTTCTTCAATATTGTATGTTTGTAAAGATAGGATTGAAGAGTACCTCCACCAACATATTCCACAACTATGCAACAATATCCATTTGTACTTAGTACATTTGCACATTTTTTACATTTTATTTTAATTTTTGACACATTCGTCTTCTTTATAGCTCCAATGAACTGCACAAAATTAATATATTTCAGCTGATTTGCAAATAAGAAAATTAATTATGTAGATATATATACATACTACCTCAGCAATATTGGAGTGTTGAAGATTGCACCAAATAGAAACTTCTCGCATGAATACCACTTCCATCCGCTTTTTTTCTATTGAATCATCTCTCAAATCAAACATTTTAACTGAAATTCATCATGTGTGTTAATTAAAATTTTGATAAATACATATAACTTTTTCAACCTCTAAGTTTCCCATGATAACATGGTAAAATTACAATATTCAAGAAACATAATAATCACTATATAGTCATTCTAATAACAATATTTCTAAGAAACCTAACACAAATAAAATTTTACTACAATCATTCTAACAACAATATTCAAGAAAAAGTAACCGTCAGATATATAGTTTTCAAGAAAAAGTAACCCTAATATATATATATATATATTTTTACTATAATCATTCTTACAACAATATTCAAAAAATGTAACCCTGATATATATAGTTTTCAAGAAACGTAACCCCAATATATAAAGTTTTACTATATGCATTCTAATAAACAATAATATTCAAAAATAATGTACAAAACTATATTCAGTTTAACAACAATATTCAAGAAACGCGTTAAAAACAAATTAGAAAGTATTTGTATAAACATTAATGAAAAATTAGCAATTAATTAATTATACCTGCGACTTCTTTGTCGTCGTAAATGCCTTTATAAACTGCCCCATAACCTCCAGAGTCAATTAAGTGTCCGACAGTAAGTTTTGAAGGATCAAGTTCCCAGTCTTCTTTCTTCTTCTTCATGTTAGCAGCTTCAACGCACCTAATTTTATTCATTGTAGTTTTGATTACTTTTTGAAACAAATTTTAGGGAAGGGACGTGTATATATATTACTATGATTTCTTTCCTATTCGAAAAGGAATTATTAATTACTATAAACGCTTTTGTGGAATTCAAATTCCTATTAGGAAAGGGATTATTAATTAATTACTATAGATAAAAAATTTTCGTTGAATTCAAATTCCTATTAGGAAAGGGATTATTAATTACTAAGATAAAAGTTTTAGTTGAATTCAAATTATGATAGGGTTAGTTAGTTGTATTCAAATTATAATATGTTGCGATAAGTTATCAGTTATGATAAGATCCATTATGTTAACTATTTGATTTGTTGTGTTGTATTTAAAACAATAAATTTTAAGAACAATTTATTTGTGTATAAAAATACTTTTTATTTTATTTTATATAATAACCTATTAAAAATTCAATTAAAGAGCCATCAACGGTGATTTGATCCCAAACTCTTTTTTCTAGATCACTAGGTATAAAAAAAAATATATAATTAATGGTCTCTTGCTTGGTTTCCCCTCAACATGGGCAATTAAATCCCAAATTAGTTTGAAATCTAAGAGTCGAGGCATCAATAGGAATTGTTGTACACAAATAAATCACTTTAACGTGCAGACTTGGTTCAATTTATTCAAGAGTCACCTATTATTATGCGTTCAGATATTTCAACAATTATTATACAAGAAAACTTATATAGAAGTGCATGGAACAATCACACCTATTGGAAAGTGAATAAGTCCAAACTTCAAGTTTTGCAAAAGGGTTTTTCTCATGACATTGTAAACACCAATCAAAGCAACATACTCATATTGCTGGAAAAGATGGATAAAGAAAGTTGTCAAACTAATAGATATTTTCTTTTCTTGGTGTTACCCAAATTGAAAAGTAAAGTTCTGATACCACTTGTTGGAATATATGCATCCACTTATTACTATAGGACCAGTTCCTCTACAGGATATCAACAACATAAAAGGAACAAATGCTAAAAGTAAAGATTGAACACATAAATTTTTTTTCATAGAAACCTCCTTACTCAAGGGAGTAAAACCACAACTTCTCGTAATACGAATTTTCAAATTGTTATTACTGAACTTCACAAGTAACAGTGAAGCACAATTTACAACACGAGATTAACCTGCTAATCTCAACACTAAGTAACACCTCCTATTACTTAAATCCGAGACTAAGCAGATGTAACACTCCCACTGTGATAATCCTAACTGATTAATATAGACTTTGAGTATAAGAAACAAAGTTAATCCTAACTATGTTGTTACAAATATTCACACAAACATGAAACACTTCTCTCACAAATGAAACAATTCCTACAATATATGCACAAATACAAGCTATCAAAATAGAAAATGAAGGAAGGAAGCTGGAATGCAAATATCACATTGCTTGCAATTTTGAGGCTTGATTTTCTCTCTTTGAATGAATGAATGTTTTGTTGTTTGAGTGTTTAATATAGCAACCATGAAAATCTATTGTCCACTGTACGAACAACTACGCTCATTCTGATTGGTCTATGACACTAGCATCTCACCAACGCACTGAAGTGACAGCTTGCCATCTATAGAGCATTATGACTTGTACGAACATACTCTGTAGAGGACCGGGTCCATACACTTGTGTGGAGATCATAAAAACTTTATAAGTAGTAGTACTTATCAGAGGTCATTGGAAAATATTGACAAAGTAGTTTGAAGCGGCGGGCTTGCGGTTAAACAAGAGACCTCTTCGGATATACTTCAAGAAGAATAAGACTGGTGGAATTATGTAAAGTATTTGTTGGTGTGGGGTACTAGTGCAAGACACTCCCCCAGCATTGTGGCCTTGCCCAAATGCTTGAGGATGAAGATGTGTACGATTGTTAAGAACAAAGAGGGGGAATATGGATGAGGTAAAGGCCAGTCGAAATCACATTCTAATGCTCCTTCTCATATATCTGAAAGTTAAAAGAAGGCTTCATTGAAATGTTGATTGAGCTACATAGTGGAGTTGCTAGTTCTATATGCCGATCTGGAATGATACATGTGCCAAGTATTACTATTGAAGAATAAGCTATATAATGAGAATAGCTAGAGGTTTTTCAACTTTATGAAGTGAAACCTATTTATCAGAAGATTTCAGTGTTGTATTCTATATTTGATCATGTTACACTACAGAGTAAGTAAAATATCTGGAGTTATGTTACTAAATTATTTTTGTGATAAAGCAATTACTATGTTATGTATTGTATTATGTTTTATCTTGTATTTTGAAGTACTATGTTGTGTATTCTATTTTAAAATTAAAATTTTCATCTTATCATTTTAATTTTGTGCATTCTTTATAGTGAATAATAATAAAATGAAATTATATTATTGACGAAAATTAGAAAAAGAAAATCAAAATATTTTAGTTGGGGATGAAAGTAGTATATATTAAATAATTTGTTTTTTTAAATATTATATTACATTTAAAAAATTATGAATATTAGATATTTAATTAATGACATTATATGTAAAATAATATGTTAATTAGAAAATAATAGAAATAATAATAAAATATTGAAAAGTGAAATAGAGAGTGTGAATAGTATATTATTCAACTCTCTCAAAATGAAGAATAGAGTCTAAAATTAAAAGGGATTGAAGTTTCATTCTCTATAAATAGAGGTGGGCTAAAGATGATCTTAACATTCTTGTTTGTAAAGGGGAAAATATCACTGTTGTTGTTGGGTTATGGTTATGATATTACCTAAGTACCTAGGGTTTGTATCAAGATCAGATCACTACAATTTCTTTTAATCTAACAAAGAAAAACCCTAGAATAACTTTATATGATGAACCAAAAATCGAATTTTGATGTTCCATAACAAATAAAAACCCTAGAATTCGAGAATTGAACATAGTTCCATTGCAGTTAGATCAAAAAAGTTATAATTTTTTTGCGGTTAAAAACAGAATGATAGATAGCAGAAGAACACAAACTTGAGAAATTTGCAGCCTTCTTCGGAGAATTCGCACACTAAATTATCAAGCTTTCTTCTCAGTATGTTGGATAATTTCTCAAAATTATTTTTTCGTCAAAGTTTTGCTATTAAAAGAATAGGGGAAGTAAATATAGTGGGATGATCCTCCCAACGGTCATATTTGGACACCTTTTACTAAATTACCCTGGTTTGCATGCTAATTACAAAAACGGAATTATACCGCAAGAATTGGAATTTTGTGTAATATAACATGATCAAAATAGAGAAAATTACAATCATCAAGGGTGTGTTTGGTATGTCTGAAAATATTTTCTAAAAATTCTTTTTCAATTATTCCATGTTTTGTTGGTACATAGAGTGTACAAGGATAATGGACACGACAGTTATTTTACAAACGAGAATATCAAGCTCTTTGCAATAGCGAAACAGTATGCCAAGTACTTATTATATGAGGTAACTTGACAGAAGGAGGATTCCTCTTCGCAAGCATGTTATATAAAACTACTAAATAAATGTTTTCACCTCTTAAATTACATTAGCAAAAATCATTCGAAGTATTATCCATCCCCTAGAGCTTTTAAGGGTCATTTGGAAGAAATATTAATAATGCAATGATTATTTTTTATCAAGTGTTTGGTTCATTGTTTCCCATCCAATGTTGTGTGTGGTTTGAAGCTCTATAAGACGCTTCTTTCCAATTATACCCTTGGATTATTAAAAGATAGTGTATTTCATGTATAGCATTATGTATAGAATTATGACATTTTCATGTTCATTCCATTGGTGAACTTCAGTGCATTGAATTGGTCAATATTACTCGTCACATTGTCCTCTCACATTGACTATTTCCAGAAATGAATTGTTAATAGTCCCCAATATTTGTATCGGATGGTTTTGACATTATTAAAGTGATACGTAAATATTGAGGTTCGATAACTATATTTAAGTTTCTAAATTTGATACAAGTTCAGTCATAATAGAATAAAGGAAAACCAACTGTTTTATTTTCTTTCTTATACCTAACGTCTACAAAACAAAAATCATTTAAAAGAAAGTACAAAATGTTGAGTGCATATAAACACATTGCATGTTTGTGACTGGAAATTATCCTTTTTCTTCTCTTGAACCCTTCAATTGAAAGAAAACCAGGTACTCTATTTCAATTTCTGATGAACATTTGAAGTCATATGTCAATACAACTAAATGTCAAACTTGTAGAACCAACCACACCTGTAATTTTCACCCCTCACAACTTCCCAACGACGCTTCCTCTTCTATCATATTAGTATTTTCTTGTCTCTCTTGAAGCCATCTTAAGCACAACGTTGTAAATGGGTGATATTCATCCATTTTTGTCCGAACATGACGCAAAGAACCTGAAATATAAATAGATAGAAATTTTTTGATTGAGGAAAGCTATTTCGAATTAAATTTACTATGTTTATTTTTGAATTTTTGCCGTAAGTTTTATATTATTATTTTTCATATTTTTCCTTCTTTAATTAGTAAATTACTCATTTTCGGGATTGGTCGAAAAAAATAAATTCAAAAAACTTATTTAAATTGTTCAATTTAAGGTTACTATATTTAATTGTAAATTTTTGGCGTTAATTTTACATTATTTTTTTCTTACTTTTAATTAATCAATTACTCATTTTTGGGATTCACCAAAGAAAATAAAAATTTTAAAAAATTGTTGAATTGAAGGTTACTATATTTGTTTGTAAATATTTGACATTAATTTTATATTTTTTCATATTTTTTATTGATCAATTACTCATTCTCGAGATTTCCTGAAAAAATAAAAATTAAACAAAATTGTTAAAAAAGACTCGGTAATTTATTTAAAAGAAAATTGATTTATGGGTCGATTAAGGTGTTTATGCTTCCGAACTTTTTAAAGGCATAATTGATCCCTTTTCATTTTAATACAAATGTCATGTGCTAAGGTCAAAATGACATGTCAATGGAAATGAGCTGGATATGTCCAGCAGATCCACTAACGTCTACAAGGGCATATATAGGCGAAAGGTTAGACGGCGAGGGTAC
>JAKWIY010000513.1:0-34900 GCA_027704805.1 Solanum corneliomulleri
TTGTCTATACCTTATGAAACTTATGTTAGGATCTCGAGCACGTCTTGAATTTTTGAAGTTTTACAGTTCCCTTGTCTTCACGGAATATCACTATATTGCAATGCATGCCACTAGTGGAGAGAAGACTACAAAGATTCAATTTTAGACAACAAAGTTTTATATTATGGTGGTCGAATTCAACTGATGAAAAGTTCGATATTTGAGATGTAGACGTATTAGGCTAAAATGTTCCTCCTACTGGAGATAGTGGTCTAATTGGTGACTAGGATTTGTCATACTTTCTTATGGACAGGGATTACTAAAAGAGCTTTGATGGATTAGTAAACCATATGTAGGCCAAAATATTTTGGAGTCCTGCGTTTGTTAAACTACAACCTATGAAACAAGGATGCTATATGTAAACTCTTGTGGGTCGTGGATGTATAGAAAGAAAACTTTTTGGTTCATCGGATTAACAACTTCTACATCAAGGGTAGATCTCTGGATAAGGAACCAATTTATAAACAAGAATGTTGTCTTGTTAGAAATATCCTTGAGTCTTAAAAATGGTTAACGAATATGAATATGGTTGATGATCTACAAAAGTATTCACAGCAAGGGGCGCTACGTATCAAGTAAATGTATAAGTTTTTTCAACCCCGATTCCCAAAAGTTCCATAGAAGTTCCTCACACTTTCAAAAGGTATGTTGCCAAGAGATCAACATATATTATGGATCAACGTCTATAAAAGACTTTCAACAGTTCAAAGATTAAGAAAATGGAGTATAATTGTGTCACTAGTTATGTACTGTGTAACACATTCTCAAAAAAATTATGCAGTCATTTTCATTTCTAGTGTGGATGTTCTACAAGGGTATGGGTTCCACTCTCGACATGGATGAAAATTCATAGAGAAATAGGAAGCAGGGAAAATGAACTACAATGGATATGCACTAGAGCGCATAGAAGTGGACAAGTAGCAAAGTTATTGTGTTTGGTTATATTCAGCAAATGTTTATGACATTTGCAGTTAAATGTATTTAAGGCAATTCTCAAAACTAATCGTGTACATTTGCAATTTGGTTGAATAAAAGTTTCTACAGTTTGGCATAAAAAAATTAAAGACATTCAAAATAACAGATTCATCATATCTAGTCTTTTCTCTTGTTTCCAAAATCCTTTCAGGTGTAATAAATATGATTCACTTAAATATATGTATTGACTACCTTCAGTTGAACAACGTAACAGTTAAGAATAAGTTTATCATTCCATAATTGACAACATGTTGAACTAGCTTCAAGGTGCCACTAGCTTCTTTATGATTGATCTTATATATAAGTATCTTCAATTGGTGTCATTTCAAAGCCATCTTTTAAATATCTGTATGGTCTAATGTGACTTGATTGTGACACAAGACATTGTATATTGGGTCAACTTTTGGGAATTGTATTCTTTGTTAAGAATCTTTGTACTAGTGACTTCTTGGTCTTGAATATTAAATTTCTATAATATCCCTTATATAGATTGTGACTTTTTCGACAAGTTGTCACTCTTTCTGAAGTTTTTTAATTTTTCGATGAGTTGTGACTTCTTCTACGAGTTACGGCTTTCCCAATAAGCTTCAACTTTTTGGAAAGGTCATGAATTTTTTGATAAAACACAAAAAAAGATTGTTCATACCCTTTGTTGAGTATATATAGAGGGGTTTCCTCTCATTTTTAAAACACAATTTTTTTGATCTTCTACTCTTCTTCTTCTTGCATTATAATATTTCTGTGTGACTTATTATCATCGAGTGAGTTCAAAATTTTGCGGATTATGACATACCAGTATTGTGATGAAGTAAGTCGTTTTATCCAAAATAGTCTATATTCCAAAACCTCAAGTACTCGAGTAAAATAATTTTAATGATATAATAACAATTCTTTTTGCTTAATATATAAAATTGTGTGTAATGTTCCACTATGTGAAGTTAATATAATGTATCCTAAATTAATTTTTTCGTTAAAAATTTCTATTGTGATGTAGATATATGTCTCTAAATATCTTTTCTAAAATTTAAGTAAGTGTCAAGTTCTTTTTGCTCGAGACAAAAGAATGACTCTATTTTTCAATGCTACTTATGTGATCTAGACTCTCATTAAGTTTTGTTTAATATAGTTATTACTAGATAAATATTTCCCTTTTGGTTTTTTTATTTACGATTTCTCAAATTTCATTTTAAGACTAAGAAAGGTTCATATGACTACTTATAACGGAAATTTAAGTTTCTATTAGTTTAATTTTTATTATTTATTTCATAGTTAATTTTAAAACATAAAATTTTCATTAATGAGTTTATATTTGGGTAGATATTTGTATTTAAATAAAATATGTCAAAAATGTATTATCAAGTTAGCAAGATCATCTAACTTCAAATATACTATTTCAAAATTTGTAGAGTTTTTTTTTTTTTCAAAACATGTGGTTAAATGACAAGAAAAATACAAAATAAATATTGTGTTTACAGTAATATTAGTGAAATACGACTTATTACATTATTGACTTCATCAAATTGAAATAAATTTATACATTATTGAATTTAAATATTAATTTTTTCATTGACCATCCTCATAGGAGATGCACCTACTTTACATTCAAATTATTTCTTCTGGGCTTTAAAGATTGGACCTTGGATGCTCATTTTCCCCTAATTTTTATTCAACTTAGGCCAGATATAGGTGGTGTACTTTACCCAATAACATGGTCAAATGAGTCTTGGTAGGGGATGCACCTACTTGTTCCTTTGGGTGGTCGATCAATAAGGCAAAGTAGGTGATGCACCTACTTGTCACCTACTAGCTTAGTGAATTCAAGCAAGCACCTCAATATTTTATTGCATTTATAGACCATAATAATTTTAACTTAACTCAAAACTTATCGAGATTATGTAAATTTCAAATCTAGATTAAAATATCACCTTATGATTTCATGTTTAAATACTATAATCGTCTCACATCAAAATCTATCGGCAGTTCACTTTAAACATATTCTATTTTCATTAACCGTAGAGAAAACTAAGTTCATAACTATTCTACAAGGAAATACATAACTGTCGTATAAATAGAACATGTATACGTAGAATACACCCTGTTAAATCGTCCCCCTTATGTAACGATCTGTTTAGTCGTTTTGAGCAGCAGATTTTATTTCTGGAAAAACTGGCTGAGACGACGGACACCACGACGGACCGTCGTGGGCACGACGGACCGTCGAGGGTGTATCGTTCCAGAACACTTATAATTCTGAAATTTGGGTATTAAAATCGACTCTCTGAAATCTGTGACGGATCTGCAGGACATGCCGTCACAGCTACGACAAACCGTCATGAGCTCCCGTTGCAAAACACTTCAACTTTTGAGAATTTGGTACGAAGAACGAGTCTCTGAACGTCGTGACGGAAGTGCAGGACGGACCGTCACAGGTGTGATGGACCGTCACAGACTCCTTAGTGAAAAATGGAGTTCTGGTCCTTACGACGACCTGCGTGACGGACCGTCGCAGGCACGACGGGCCGTCACAGGTTGCGTAATCCCAGTCAGAATCGGATTTCTTTACACATTTTAAGGGACGTTTTGGACTATTCTTTCCTTAATTAAAAGTTAGAGGGTTAATATTAATAAGTCTAATTACTTGGGGGTTAAAAGAGGTAACCTTAAGTTAATTAGTGGGCTATTATTGCCATCTTTTATTCTTAATTATATGTGAATTAGGGTAAAAGAAAGAGGGTTTGAATAAAGAAATTAGAAAGAACAAAGGGAGAGAGAGATTGATCGATCAAGAGGCAGAGGGAATATCAAATCTTGGGAAATTGCTTGTTGATTCCAATTCTTCGGTGGAGGTAGGTTATGGTTTTTACGATATTCGTAGTGAACTCTAAATAGTGAATGATATGTATTGGTGGTATTGTAAACCTGTCTATATGCTTAATTGTATGCTTGCATGAATATGATATTGTGATTTTGATAAAACAAGCATGATGAAAACAGTGAATCCCAATCTTGAAAGAAACTTTAATCTACGTTATTAATGATGATGCCTTAGTATAAAGAAGGCTTGGTGAATTAAGTAATGGGATTGATGATGCCTTGGTATAGAGAAGGCTTGATGAGCGGATAGAATGAGGTTAGTGGATCGGAGTGTCCATTCCGACACATAGTATTAGTGGATCGGAGTGTCACGTTCCGACACATAGTATTAGTGGATCGGAGTGTCACGTTCCGACACATAGTATTAGTGATCGGAGGTTCACATTCCGACACATAGTATTAGTGGATCGGAGTGTCACGTTCCGACACATAGTATTAGTGGATCGGAGTGTCACGTTCTGACACATAGTATTAGTGGGACGGGTGTCACGAACCGACAAATAGAATTAGGGGATCGAAGTGTCACGTACCGACACATATAGGGGATCGGAGTGTCACGTTCCGACACATATAGGGGATCGGAGTGTCACGTACCGACACATATAGGGGATCGGGTGTGACGAACCGACACGTAGAATTAGGGGATCAGAGTGTCACGTACCGACACATAGTGGTAGGGGATCGGAGTGTCACGTACCGATACAAGAGGAAGAAAGATAATGAATCTTGAAAGATGATAAATATACTTAACATAGTGAACTTAATTTCCCAAATGAGTATGGTATTGAGGCTTGAGCCCTCATGGATGAACTTGATGGTACTTGTTGATGATTATAGTACTTGTTGTTGCTACATGTTTAGTTTATAGTTGATTTATAATATTACTCGATATATATTATCTTCTATTTTGATTTGGCCGATGATATCTACTCAGTACTTGTGTTTTGTACTGACCCCTACTTTTATGTTTTCTTCTTTGTTATTTGTGGAGTGCAGCAAACGTGCCGTCGTCTTCAACTCAACAGTAGATCTAGCCAGTCTTCACTCCATCGGAAATTCAGGGTGAGCTAATGCGTCTAGCTTGGACTGGATCTTCTTCTTCAAGTCTTGATGCCTTGAACTTCCGGCACAGACTAGCTTTTACTTGTTTAGCCTCTTAGACATTCTTAGTTTAGTAATTTGAGATAGATGTTCTTGTGATGATGACTTCCAAATTTTGGGGATAATAATAATAGTTTGAAATTGTTTTTATTAATGAGTTTAAGTCTTCCGCATTATTTTCTGTTGATATACATTGAAATGTTAAGGTTTAGATTTGTTGGTTCGCTCACATAGGAGGGTAAAATGTGGGTGCCAGTCGCGGCCCCGATTTGGGTCGTGACAAACTTGGTATCAGAGCATTAGGTTCATTGGTCTCATCACACAAGAACGAGTCTAGTAGAGTCTTAAGGAACGGTAGGGGGACACCATTACTTTTCTTTGAGAGGCTATAGGACTTTAGGAAAATTCCATTCTTTCATTCTTTCTTTCGTGCTACTACTTGAGTCCAATTGGTATCTAGGTGATACAAATTGGTATCTGACCATCTTCACTCTATTTCGCAGATGGTTAGAACTAGAGCAACGACCGCACCAGCAGCAACAACGGAAAGACAAGAAACAACTGAGCTAGCCACTGGGGCTGTGGCTCGAGGAAGAGCAGCGGCAAGAGGCCGTGGTAGAGGTCATGGGAGGACGTCCTCTAGAGGAAGAGGACGAGCCCCTAGCCCATCTGATACTAGGGCGGTGACTCCTCCACCGACCAAGGAGGTGATAAAAGAGGGTGAGGAAGGGGAGAATGAACAAGTGCAAAATGAGGAATTGCCACCCCAACCTACCCCAGAGATGATCAATCAGGTTCTTGCTTATCTTAGCGGGTTATCTGATCAGGGTCAGGCACCTCCATTGGTCTCTGCACCAACACCTCCGGTTTCAGAGATACGACATGCGGCTACTATGGCTCCCCGCATGGATGCATCATTGGACATAGGCACATTTCCACGTCTGACTACTGGGCCTATAATGACAATGATCAGCATGAACTTTTTAGTAAGTTCTTGAAATTGAAACCTCCAGTCTTTAAGGGTGCAGAATCAGAGGATGCCTACGATTTTTTCTGGTTGATTGTCATGAGCTCCTACACAAGATGGGTATAGTAGAGCGGTTTGGTGTCGAGTTCGTGAGCTATCAGTTTTCAAGGGAACGCCAAAATGTGGTGGCGGTCACATGTTGAGTGTCAACCAACAGAGGGACCACCTATGACTTGGGAATCATTCTGTAGCTTGTTTATGGAGAAGTTATCCCAAGGACTTTGAGGGATAGAAAAAGGGGAGTTCGATGATCTAGTGAGTTCATGATTCTAGAGCAAGGTAGAATGACGGCTAATGCATATGAGGCTAAATTCCGTGCATTATCCAGGTATGCCACCCAACTTTGTTTCAGTCCACAAGAACGGATTCGCCGTTTTGTGAAGGGGTTGAGGTCAGAATTGCAGATTTCAGCCTTACAGGTAGCAGCTACGGCAAAATCCATCCAAGAGGTGGTAGACTTTGTGGTAGAGGTGGAAGGAGTGAAGCCAGATGACTTCACCACGACATCGACATCCAAAAAGTTTCGAAAGGGAGGTGAGTTCAACGGTTCGTATACTAGAGGACAGAGTTCTGGAGGCTACTCAGTTCGACCAATTCAGTCTTCACTACAGACTGTAGTTGGGGGTCCACCTCTGAACGGTCAACACTTCTCCGAGAGACCTATGCCTGACTCTAGAGAGTGTTATGGATGTGGGGAGATGGGACATATCAGGAGGAATTGTCCAAAACAGAGTTACAGACCCCCAATAGCTAGAGGTAGAGTTGGTCATGGTAGAGGCCGCTTTTCTGGAGGACGTGGTGGTCGAGGTAATGGTGGTCACCACAACGGCAGAGGTGATTGCAAACTGGAGCCACTACGACACAACATGGTAGGGGCAAACGGACAGACTAGTGATAGGCCCATTGTTACGCTTTCCCTGGGTGATCTGAAGCGGAGGCGTCTGATATTGTTATCAATCAGGTAATCTTTTGGTTTGTGATTGCATGGCATCTCTATTATTTGACCCTGGCTCCACGTTTTCATATGTATCTTCCTCATTTGCTAATGGTCTAAATCTACATTGTGAATTACTTGACATGCCTATTCATGTTTCTACTCTGGTGGGTGAGTCTGTGATAGTTGAAAAAGTATATAGGTCTTGTTTGGTGAATTTTGTGGGGAGCAACACTTATGTAGACTTGGTTATTTTAGAAATGGGTGACTTCGATGTAATTCTGGGTATGACTTGGCTTTCTCCGAATTTTGCAATTTTGTATTGTAATGCTAAAACTGTGACGTTAGCCAGCCTCGGCCAGATCCGTTAGTGTGGGAGGGCGACTACACTTCCAATCCGGTTCGTATCGTTCCTTTCTTCTTTCTTCGTGCTCAGAAGATGGTTTGAAGGGGTTGTTTAGCTTTCTTGGCACATCTTAGGGATGACACTACCCAAGTACCCTCAATTGAGTCGGTTTCGGTAGTCCGTGAATTTTTGGATGTGTTCCCTGCAGATCTTCCTGGTATGCCACCGGATAAGGATATTGATTTCTGTATTGATCTTTAACCGGGTACTCGCCCCATTTCTATACCCCCTTATAGAATGGCTCCCGTGGAGTTAAGAGAGTTAAAGGCATAACTTCAAGAGTTGTTGAGCAAAGGCTTCATTAGACCAAGTGCATCTCCTTGGGGTGCTCCGGTTTTTTTTGTGAAGAAGAAGGATGGGAGTTTTCGGATGTGCATAGACTATAGACATCTGAACAAGGTGACTATCAAGAACAAGTATCCTCTTCCTCGCATTGATGACTTGTTCGATCAGTTACAAGGTGCTTGTGTCTTCTCTAAAATTGAATAGTGATCCGGTTATCACCAATTGAAAATACGGGCAGCGGACGTGCCAAAGACTGCTTTTCGAAACTAGTGTATGGGCACTACGAATTTGTGGTAATGTCTTTTTCTTTACAAATGCCCCTGCTGCTTTCATGAGTTTGATGAACGGGATTTTTAAACCATACTTGGATCTCTTTGTGATCGTGTTTATTGATGATATATTGATATACTCTAAAAGTAAGAATGAACATGAGGAGCATTTGAAAATGGTGTTAGAGTTGTTGAGAAAGAAAAAGCTTTATGCCAAATTCTCCAAGTGTGAGTTTTTGCTAGATTCAGTGTCCTTCTTGGGGCACGTGGTTTCTAAGGATGGAGTGATGGTGGATCCATCTAAGATTGAGACGGTGAAGAATTGGGTAAGTGTAATGACCTGTTTAGTCGTTTTGAGTAGCAGATTTTATTTGGGAAAAACTAGCTGATACGATGGACACCTCGACGGACCGTCATTGGCACGACGGACCGTCGAGGGGGTCTCGTTCCATAACACTTAGAATTATGAATTTGAGTGCTGAATTTGAGTCTCTGAACTCTCTGACGGACCTGCAGGACGGACCGTCACAGTCACGACGGACCGTCGTGAGCCCCCGTTTCAAAACACTTCAACTCTTGAGAATTTGGTACTGGGAACAACTCTCTGATCGTCGTGACGGAAGTGCAGGACGGACCGTCGGGGGCACGACGGACCGTCACAGACTCTTGAGTGAAAATGAAGTCTCTGACCGTTGCGACGGACCTACAGGACGGACCGTCGCAGGCACGACGGACAGTCACAGGTTGCGTCATCCCAGGCGGGGTCGGATTTCTGGCTAATTTTTAAAGGGGCGTTTTGGACCATTACGGCTTTAATTTATAAAATTAGTGGGTTAATGGTATTAGTTTAATTCCTGGGGGTTAAAGGACTAACTTTGAGTTAGTTGGTGGGTTGGTTTCATCACTTTTGATACTTGAAATCTTTGATTTAGGGTAAGAAGAGGACGGTTTGAGGAAGAAATTAGAAAGAGAAGAGAGAGAAAGAGAGGCGCTTGAAGAGAGAGAGCAAGGATTCCTTGAAGACTTTCTTGCTTGAACAAATCCTTGGTGAAGGTAGGTTATGGTTTATGCTATTAGTAGTAAACTCTTAATAGCAAATGATATGTATTGTGTAATCTTGTAAACCCTTCTATATGCTTTATTGTATGCTTGTATGAGTGTGACTATATGTTTGTGATGAAATAAGCATGATGAAGCTTTTGAACCCTAAATGTTGAAGAAACCCTAATTTACTTGTATTTGTGATGCCTTAGTATAAATGAAGGCTTGATGAACTTGTTATGAGATTTGTGATGCCTTAGTATAAATGAAGGCTTGATGAACTTGTTACGAGATTTGTGATGCCTTAGTATAAAGAAGGCTTGATGAACTATGTGTTGTTATTGATAATGCCTTGGTATAAAGAAGGCTTGATGAACTTGTTATGAGATTTGTGATGCCTTAGTATAAATGAAGGCTTGATGAACTTGTTATGAGATTTGTGATGCCTTAGTATAAATGAAGGCTTGATGAACTTGTTATGAGATTTGTGATGCCTTAGTATAAAGAAGGCTTGATGAACTATGTGTTGTTATTGATAATGCCTTGGTATAAAGAAGGCTTGATGAACTTTGTCTTTTTTGATGATGCCTTTGGTATAAAAGAAGGCTCGATGAATTAGAGGATCGGAGTGTCACGTTCCGGCACCGGAATAGAATATGGATCGGAGTGCCACGTTCCGGCACCAGGATAGAATGAGGATCGGAGTGCCACGTTCCGGCACCAGGATAGAATATGGATCGGAGTGCCACGTTCCGGCACCAGGATAGAATATGGATCGGAGTGCCACGTTCCGGCACCGGAATAGAATATGGATCGGAGTGCCACGTTCCGACACCAGGATAGAATGAGGATCGGAGTGCCACGTTCCGGCACCAGGATAGAATATGGATCGGAGTGCCACGTTCCGGCACCAGGATAGAATATGGATCGGAGTGCCACATTCCGGCACCGGAATAGAATATGGATCGGAGTGCCACGTTCCGGCACCAGGATAGAATGAGGATCGAAGTGCCACGTTCCGGCACATAGTGTTAGTGGAGCGGAGTATCACGTACCGACACGAGAGGAATAAGTTATGAATCTTGAACGATGTTAATATGCTAAAAATAAGGAACCTGTTTTTCCTTAATGAGTATGGTATTGAGGCTTGAGTCCTTCTGGATGAACTTGGTGGTATTTATTGATGGTTGTAGTACTTGTTGTTACTAGATGTTGAGTATTATAGTTGATTTGTGAGATTAACTGATATATACTGTTTTCTATTCTGAGTTGGCTGATGATACCTACTCTGTACGTGTAGTTGTACTGACTCCTACTTGTTTGTTTCTTTCCTTGTTATTTGTGGAGTGCAGCAAACGTGCCGTCGTCTTCAACTCGACCGCGATTCTAGCCAGTCTTCACTACACCGGATCTCAGGGTGAGCTATGCTTCTAGCTTGGACTGGATCTTCTTCTTCTCGTCTTGATGCCTTGAAGTTCCGGCATGGACTAGCTTTCATTTGTTTTAGCTTCTTAGAATACTCTTAGTTTCGTAATTTGATTATAGATGTTCTTGTGATGATGACTTCCAGATTTTGGGGATATTTATTGTATTTGTTTTTCGTATTGAGTTAAGTCTTCCTTTTCCGCGTTGTATTTGGTTTAACTTGTTTGGTTAGATTGGTTGGTTTCGCGCCCCGCATAGGAGGGTAGTGTGGGTGCCAGTCGCGTCCCCGATTTCGGTCGTGACAGTAAGACCTACTAATGTGTCAGAAATAAGGAGCTTTGTTGGGTTAGCTAGCTATTACCGCCGATTTGTCAAGGGGTTCTCTTCCATTGCTTCCCAATTAACGAACTTGACTAAGCAGAATGTTCCATTTGTATGGTCGGATGAGTGTGAGGAAAGCTTTCAGAAGCTTAAGACCTTGTTGACTACCACACCAATTCTTACCTTGCCAGTAGAGGGTAAGAACTTCATTGTTTATTGTGATGCATCCTATTCTGGTTTGGGTGCAGTGCTAATGCAAGAGAAGAATGTGTTGCGTATGCTTCGAGGCAATTAAAGGTGCATGAACATAACTATCCGACCCATGATTTGGAGTTGGTCGCAGTAGTATTTGCACTAAAGCAATGGAGACATTATTTGTATGGGGTTAAGTGTGAAGTCTATACAGATCATCGTAGCCTACAGTATGTCTTCACTCAGAAAGACATGAATTTGAGACATAGGAGATGGATGGAACTACTTAAGGACTACGATATCACTATCTTATACCATCCGGGAAAAGCAAATGTTGTGGCGGATGCTCTAAGTAGAAAGGCCGGAAGCATGGGAAGTCTAGCTCATTTACAAGTTTCTAGACGCCCATTGGCTAGAGAGGTTCAGAATCTGGCTAATGACTTTATGAGGCTAGAGATAAATGAGAAGGGAGGATTGTTAGCTTGTGTGGAGGCGAGATCTTCTATTCTTGACAAGATCAAGGGAAAACAGTTTGATGATGAGAAGCTAAGTCGAATCCGGATATAAGTGTTAAGCTAAGTCGAATCCGAGATAAAGTGTTACAAGGAGAAGGCTAACGAAGCAACAATCGAATAGGAAGGTGTTTTGAGGATTAAGGGAAGAGTATGTGTGCCCCGCATCGATGATTTGATCACCACTATTCTGATAGAGGTTCATATGTTCCGGATATTCTATACATCCTGGTGCAACCACAGATGTACCGTGACCTAAAACCAACTTTTGGTGGAGTAAATGAAGCGTGACATTGTGGATTTTGTTGCCAAATGTCCAAATTGGCAACAGTAAAGTATGAACACCCAGAGGCCCGGAGGAACACTTCAGAGGATGCCCATCCCTGAATGGAAGTGGGAGAGAATCGGCGATGGACTTCGTGGTTGGTCTTCCGAAGACAATGGGTAAGTTTGATTCTATCTGGGTAATTGTGGACAGATTTACCAAATCTGGTCACTTCATTCCGGTCAAAGTGACCTACAATGCAGAAAAGTTGGCCAAAATCTACATCTCAGAGATCGTTCAATTACATGGGGTTCCACTCTCCATCATATCAGATAGAGGTACACAGTTTACCTCTAAATTTTGGAGAACATTACATGCTGAATTTGGTACTAGATTGGACCTTAGTACTGCATTTCATCCTCAGACCGATGGTCAGTCTGAGCGAACGATTAAAGTGTTGGAGGATATGCTCCGTGCATGTGTAATAGAATTTGGTGGCCATTGGGATAACTTCTTACCTTTGGCAGAGTTTTCATACAATAATAGCTATCACTCCAGTATTGACATGGCTCCATTTGAAGCATTGTATGGGAGGAGATGTAGGTCTCCCATTGGTTGGTTTGATGCATTTGATGTTAGACCTTGGGGTACTGATCTGTTGAGGGATTCTATGGAGAAGGTGAAATCTATCCAAGAAAAGCTTCTAGCGGCGCAAAGTAGGCAAAAGGATTATGCAGACCGAAAGGTTAGAGACTTGGAGTTCATGGAGGGTGAGCAAGTCTTGTTGAAGGTTTCACCAATGAAAAGGGTGATGCGGTTTGGAAAAAGGGGTAAACTAAGTCCAAGGTATATCGGACCATTTGAGGTACTAAAGCGAGTAGGGGAGGTGGCTTATGAATTAGCCTTACCTCCAGGGCTGTCCGGAGTGCATCCGGTATTTCATGTGTCCATGTTGAAAAGGTACCATGGGGATGGAAACTACATCATCCGTTGGGATTCTGTTCTGCTTGATGAGAATTTGACTTACGAAGAGGAACCTGTGTCTATTTTAGATAGAGAGGTTCGCAAGATGAGGTCGAGAGAAATTGCATCCATCAAGGTTCAATGGAAGAATCGACCGGTTGAAGAAGCCACTTGGGAGAAGGAGGCAGATATGCAAGAAAAATACCCACATCTGTTTACAGATTCAGGTACTCCTTTTCGCCCTTGCTTTTCTTCTTTTGATCATTCGAGGACGAACGATGGGTAAATTGGTATCTATTGTAACGACCAGTTTAGTCGTTTTGAGCAGCAAATTTTATTTCTGGAAAAACTGGCTGAGACAACGGACACCACGACGGACCGTCATGGGCACGACAGACCGTCGAGGGTGTATCGTTCCAGAACACTTAGAATTCTGAAATTTGGGTATTAAAATCGACTCTCTGTAATCTGTGATGGACCTGCAGGACGTGCCATCACAACTACGACGAACCGTCGTGAGCTCCCGTTGCAAAACACTTCAACTCTTGAGAATTTGGTACGAAGAACGAGTCTTTGAACGTTGTGACGGAAGTGCAGGACGGACCGTCACAGGTGTGATGGACCATCACAGACTCCTTAGTGAAAAATGGAGTTCTGGTCCTTACGATGACCTGCGTGACGGACCGTCGCAGGCACGACGGGCCATCACAGGTTGCGTAATCCCAGTCAGAATCGGATTTCTTTACACGTTTTAAGGGATGTTTTGGACTATTCTTTCCTTAATTAAAAGGTTAGAGGGTTAATATTAATAAGTCTAATTACTTGGGGGTTAAAAGAGGTAACCTTAAGTTAATTAGTGGGCTATTATTGCCATCTTTTATTCTTAATTATATGTGAATTAGGGTAAAAGAAAGAGGGTTTGAATAATGAAATTAGAAAGAACAAAGGGAGAGAGAGATTGATCGATCAAGAGGCAGAGGGAATATCAAAGCTTGGGAAATTGCTTGTTGATTCCAATTCTTCGGTGGAGGTAGGTTATGGTTTTTACGATATTCGTAGTGAACTCTAAATAGTGAATGATATGTATTGGTGGTATTGTAAACCTGTCTATATGCTTAATTGTATGCTTGCATGAATATGGTATTGTGATTTTGATAAAACAAGCATGATGAAAACCATTGAATCCCAAATCTTGAAAGAAACTTTAATATATGTTATTAATGATGATGCCTTGGTATAAAAGAAGGCTTGGTGAATTAAAGTAATGGGATTGATGATGCCTTGGTACAGAGAAGGCTTGATGAACGGATAGAATGAGGTTAGTGGATCGGAGTGTCACGTTCCGACACATAGTATTAGTGGATCGGAGTGTCACGTTCTGACACATAGTATTAGTGGATCGGAGTGTCACGTTCCGACACGTTGTATTAGTGGATCGGAGTGTCACGTTCCGACACATAGTATTAGTGGATCAGAGTGTCACATTCCGACACATAGTATTAGTGGATAGGAGTGTCACGTTCCGACACATAGTATTAGTGGATCGGAGTGTCACGTTCCGACACATAGTATTAGTGGGACGGGTGTCACGAACTGACACGTAGAATTAGGGGATTGGAGTGTCACGTCTCGACACATATAGGGGATCAGAGTGTCACGTTCCGACACATATAGGGGATCGGAGTGTCACGTACCGACACATATAGGGGATCGGGTGTGACGAACCGACACGTAGAATTAGGGGATCGGAGTGTCACGTACCGACACATAGTGGTAGGGGATCAGAGTGTCACGTACCGACACAAGAGGAAGAAAGATAATGAATCTTGAAAGATGATAAATATACTTAACATAATGAACTTAATTTCCCAAATGAGTATGGTATTGAGGCTTGAGCCCTCATGGATGAACTTGATGGTACTTGTTGATGATTATAGTACTTGTTGTTGCTACATGTTGAGTTTATAGTTGATTTATAATATTACTCGATATATATTATCTTCTATTTTGAGTTGGCCGATGATATCTACTCAGTACTTGTGTTTTGTACTGACCCCTACTTTTATGTTTTCTTCTTTGTTATTTGTGGAGTGCAGCAAACGTGCCGTCGTCTTCAACTCAACAGTAGATCTAGCCAGTCTTCACTCCATCGGAAATTCAGGGTGAGCTAATGCGTCTAGCTTGGACTGGATCTTCTTCTTCAAGTCTTGATGCCTTGATCTTCCGGCATGGACTAGCTTTTACTTGTTTAGCCTCTTAGACATTCTTAGTTTAGTAATTTGAGATAGATGTTCTTGTGATGATGACTTCCAGATTTTGGGGATAATAATAATAGTTTTAAATTGTTTTTATTAATGAGTTTAAGTCTTCCGCATTATTTTCTGTTGATATACATTGAAATGTTAAGGTTTAGATTTGTTGGTTCGCTCACATATGAGGGTAAAATGTGGGTGCCAGTCGCGGCCCCGATTTGGGTCGTGACACCTTATGATCATCCGTCCTCGACTGATCGTTGAAGCTGATTGTTTGGTTCACGTTGGAATTTTGTTTCGAGATTTACGAGGGTTCCTGTTATAAATAGGACTTGACTAAAAACCATCGACTAACCTAAAACATGTATTGACGAGTCTAGTATGAAGTCTCAATACATATGGTTCATAAAATAATAATATGACAAATTAAACCCCTTTAATGACAGTGTAATTCATAGAATATGCAAAATTATAACTCATATAAATATGGACCCTAATATACCTAAACATAAGACATGAAGATGAAATATTAAATGAAAAAATTCTAGTAGGGTATATGATCATATAATGGGGACCACATGATCTCAGATCCTTATGTTGATTTTTAGGATGAGGAGGGATATTTAGGATCTCCAACATCTTCTATTCAAAGTTTCTTATGTTACATAATAGGCTGAACCCATCCCTGGCCCCTTTAAGTAGATACCAACTTTTATTTACACTTCAACTAAGCTTTATTAATTTCAGACACCTTATGTCATATCCCGCTATGTCATTTTGACAGTTTTTGCTGACATGTTATGGAGAGTGTAATAAACTCATCCCGGACGCGTGAAAACATTTGTTAAATCGTTTTTAATTTAGTTTTTTCACCTTCTTCCTTATTTTTGAGTGATAATCACCCAAAACTTAAACTCCTTTTGTGGAGAAATATATTTGATAATGCTTCAGATAAAAAAATGAATTTGAACACATTGACTGATAATATAATGATATAATAAAAATTAAAAGAAGAAATGTGAAAACCCCTGCTACATTGAAGAAGAAGAAAAATGGAAAGTCACAAATTCATGAATAATCTCAAAATAGATTTGAGTAGGGATATGTGCTGGTTTGTTATTCTAATTGAGAAGATGATGTAGGGTTTAGGGTGTGTAAAGGCATAGATGATGTAGGGTGAGTGGGAGGAGAGTGGAGAAAACACAAGGGTTAGGGTTGGTGGGGTGGAGAAAATGATTTGAGTGCGGTTGGGTTAATTCATTTTTAAATTTTTGTGGGCGAAAATTCTACATTTTATTCACTCATTGGTCACTTATTTTTTGTACATAAAAATCATTATTTGATAATTATTTTCTTACTTATATTCCACGTGTCTTCATTTAATTCGTCATTTTGACAAATCATCAACAAGTGTATTACAAACACTGTATATATTTTATTGATAATTCAAAAAGTGTAAAAATGACACAATGGACCATGACATGGGGTGTCTAAAGTGAGCAAACCCCACTTAAGGTGGTGTATAAGTGAAATTTGGTGCAAACGTTAGGGGCTACCTATGGATTCCACCTACATTGTATTCCTCCCATACTACATCAATGGAGGTTACACATTTTTAACTTAGCTTCCGGGCCTTCCAATCAAGAATAACCATAGTATCTCCCAAAATCATTTTATATGGAATGGACAAAAAAAATCATAAGCCTAACTAATCGGGGCACTACTTTCCCTTCTCTTTTATCTCCTAATGCTTTTCAGAAGCAAGTCTTATAAGAACGCATAGTTGTTAATATAAACTCTAAAGTGTTATGTTACACATTCGAATAAGTCATTATTCTAAGTTATTTATCTATTATTGTGATAAAATTTACATATATGTTCAACCTTTTCTGGTCAACGGCATCACTACATCATGATACGAGGAAATATTTTTCCAAAATAGTAAAAACTCAAGTCAAAAAGCACATTAGGGCATAGGATAATCATAAATAAGTCACATTGAGTATGACACACTAGAAGACTAGCAAAAAGGGAGAACATATTACACTGACATTAAGTTATAGTAATATGTGGTGTACACACGATGCATGTGATGCATGAGTACTAAAGCTGCGAAATACAATATGTAAGAAAGTAGACTATAAGACATGTGTCTACATAAAAGAAAATGATCTATAAAACACAAATCACATTGAGCAAGTGTATTATATTGCATGGATAGGTGGACTAATATGCAATAACTACACATATGAAATATGAGCAAGTGAGCACATTACACATGGGAAGAAAATCTATAAGGCATGTAATGCTCAAGAAAGTAGGCTATGAGGCATTTAAAACATATAGAGGTGGTTTTATGATCAATTATCTTCCAGTACCAACACAATATGAAAAACTGACATGCAGAAAGTAGCTAGTGCAATAAATAACATGTAGCGAAAAGGCTTTATATAAACATATAACATTAAACAAGGGTACTCTAGAGTGTAAAACACTTACATGGAAATATTCTATGACATTATGTAACAGAAAGAAGGTAATACACAAAGGTAAAATGTCATACAATTAAATTATAGAAAATGTATTATGTATAAGTCTATAACAAACCATCTTTAAAAACTACGAGATATTCTATAGAACTACGCTACCATAATAAGCCTAAACACACTCTCTTAAGAGTTAAGTCATGGAAGGGATACTTTTGCTCATATTCCTTACTCACCTCAAAATACATACATGATTTCCCCATATTCCTATTCATATCCTAATAATCCTTATGGGTGTTCTGCTATTGGGACTTTGCTTCCTCTAGGTCATGATCTGTATAAGAATACTAATCCTATAAGTTGATCTGATAGTCAATTCATCTTTTCCTCTATGTTATGCTAACAATCTTTTGTATATCTATCACTATCACATATTCTATTTTGAAGGTAATATCAGTCACTATTAGTAATTCTAAATAACTCATTTAGTCTTTTTTCATATAACTAACATCTTACCTCAATAGTTCATAGTCTTGTCTTTAGTCTATCAACTCATGTCTAGTTCAATCTAGAAATAGTGAAGATCTAATATTAAATGTCTACCTAGTTATATCATTTCATAAAATCTTAGAGTTAGAACCTTTAGTCTTAACTAGATTGGTTTAGCTAACATATTTTATTTAAAACAAGTGAGGGTGGTCTAACTCTGTTCCCATGCAAGATAGCAAGTATAATAATAAATAACATATGATTAATTTTTTCATCTCCCTTAACAGGACTATGGCTGATGAGTTACTAGTAGAAAATATTAGATGAATGCCGTAAGAGATCTATACATGTGAATAATGCTCTACTTTTCTTTTGTACTAATGATATAGATTAAATAGGCCCATGTATCTTCTATCTAAGTAACCTTTTAATTCCTCTTTTTTTGTTGTTGTTATCAATACCAGATATCAAGACTTGAATCAATACTAAAATGACTTCTCTGTCAAAACAAAGGTTCATAAAGGTTTTCTAGGGTGCGCCATTATAATTCGTTTGTATTCAAGAGTTGATACCTTTTTATCGTCTCATCACTTAGCAACCTAACTTTCATAATCGCATATCTCACTTCTTTTATAGCATCCTCACATGCCCTTACTCCTATGTTTAAGGAATTTGATAGATCCCATCTCTAATGAGAAGCTCTATGTACATATTCAGCCTTGTAATTCAAGCTTCATTGTAACATGCTTCCTATCTAACAAGTACCTTTTAATCAAAACTAGTAGTTTCATGTACCAGATCCCGCCCAGGGTGCAGACACCTCTTCTATCATGATCAGTCTAGCAATGGTTGAATCAGTCTAAATCACCACATTTGTGAAGCCTTTATGCACACATATTTCAGAAACTAACTGAATAGCCATTATCTCTGAATACATATTAGTTTGAATGGGTATGTACAACCTAACTAATCACAATATAGATTTAACCAACCCCCTTTTTTTAACCTTACCCTTTAGAAACATCTAATCGTCCTAACTAAAACATAGGTCATAATATGAACTACCAAACATATCATTTACATAAATTGGCATACTTGTCTCTATGTTTTTAACCATGAAAAGAATACAAATGTTATTAATGCTTATTCGGGGTTGTTGGCATATACCTTATAAAAGCCAAATATTAACATATTTGGGATGGTATATGGTGAGAATTTTGTACTTGTCATCTATTTAGGGGTATGTCTAACACTTTTGTAATGATACATCAACCGATCAGATTGTTCCACTAACTTCTTCCGACTAAAAAAGAGTGGTCAACAACATGAATTTCGAGAACATGTGTAATACTTAAAATTCAATGTATATCACAGACTAAGAGCAATTCTCTTTTATAAAAATAGATCCTATAGATGTGGAGGAAATATAGAACTCAAGAGTTGGATACATGTAACTAGGTAGACCATCAATTTTAAGCATAAAGATTACCATATTATATCTTTCACAATTGAACAAATATGATACAAATGGTAAAAATGCAACTTAAAATTCATGTAACATATTACATTTAGCTACATTGTGGAGTGGAACGTTCTATTAAAAAGAGGTCAATGTAGTCTAAATTTTGATATCTTCAGATCCTTTTCTGTAGGTTGCATGTTGACATTTTAACTACTATTAATGTTAAGAATCGTAAGCATAATATCAATAGCATGATCAGGTGCAAGTGAAAATTTATTTCTTAACTTCGCTCTAACGCACAATTTTTTTTTATGAAGGAATGTAAAATTTGTAAATGTAAAAGTAGCCCCCTAATTATAATTTTGGTGCGCAACATATTCATAAGTAAGGCTGTAATAGAAACGACTTTGTAAGCTCTTTAGGACGAACTGCTCTAATACAACTTTTGTCACCCCCAACCCTAGGTGAGACAGACAAGTACTATATGAATATATTCTTACGAGTTGCCTATGATGAAGAGGTAAACTACTACTATGTAGATGTATTTACTAATGAAAAACTTCATATACAACACATGTTGACTAGTTGAAGGGGTACATGTGAAAAGTGAAACTATGAACACTAATGATTTCTCTACAATGTCTACAAAGCCTCGATTGGGATTCTTGATTGTACCACTATTAAATACACATAATAAAGACTCGGCAAAGCCTAGAATCAACCCAGAGCTCACCAATAACGATCGCGTATAAGGTGGTTCTATTGGCGAGATCTACTAGTTTAATACATGTACCTGTATCATGAAATGCAACTTCAACCATAAATAAATGTGAGATAAGTTAAACCAAATACCAATATATAAGAGCTAGGGCCACTTTTTCTTGTACTTGTGGAATCGTGCATGTTACATTCTTTTCTTTACTTTTTTTTGTAATTTATAACCATATAAGACATATAATACAAATGACTAGCTTATCAGCAGCAAAAGAGGATGACCCATGCTAGGAATTCTTGATGTCCTCATATTTCCACAAATTGGGATTCTCCCATGCTAGGCTTTCTCCCGTGAGCAGCCACTCATAATTATACAGATTGTTTCACTTAGATTTTTAATATTTCAGATTGTTTTTTTTTATGTTCATAGCTCTTTAGAGATCGTACTTGTGATGTCCATAACTCGTTTGTGATTGTTCTTTTTATATTCATAACTAGTTTGTGATTGATGTTTTTTGGTAATAATCCTTGTTTAGATTTGGAACTATGTACTAGTAGTAAAAGACATATGAATATGGACTTATGACAATAACAATGACATGGGAACCAAATGTGACATGAACATGTAATACTTAGTAGCTTATATGACTCAGTAGGTATTTTGACTTCTCATATTGAAGCACATATCAAGTGAAGACATTTAACATTTATCCAAGCGTTTTGAACTCTATATGGTAACGAAATACTCAATAACTAATATGAAATACAAGGTAAACATTAATATTGAACCAATGAAGAACGTGGACATATTCAACTTAAGGATGGATACATATTCCAAGTACAAATAAATGTACAATAGAGCAAGTAGTAATCATGTGAGGTAACATTATAGTCTAACACAATGGGAGTAATAACCAGAAAATAAATATATGAACATGTGACAAGATGACATATCTATAAAAATTAAAGCAAGTTTGCATTATATTGGCAGATTTTATGACGTGTAATATAGGATCATTTTCATTTATATAAGGGAAATCCGTGTATGAGGTACTTTGACGATGAAAAAATATGAAACACATGCTTGGTAAAGTAAGCATGTACATGTAGTAACAAACTCATATTAGAGTACTCACTTCTATGCTCTACGGAGTGGAAACTGCAAGTATGGATCAATCACTACAAAGGACAATTAGAAAGCTTACTTTTTGTAATGCAAGTGTTGGGTTAATGCCAAAGAAAAAGGAAATTGAATAGTATTACATGCCTCAATTTCCCATTCATATAGCTTACAAAGTGTAAAACTATTATTTAACGTCATTGTCTTCATCTACAACAACCAATCATCAAGGCTAATAAAATCAACTTACCAACCATCTCGGGATATTTTATCTCATCAAAACAGTATCCATCCCTTAATCTTTCTAATTGATTGTTTCCTTGCATAAATTGTAACAACCCTAAAAATGAATTAGATCAAGACTTAGTGTGTATAATGTTTGCAATTAAACCAAGGCTCACACGGATTTATACGTTTAGAACCAGACCTTAGAACCCTTACTACAAACAAGTCAACCAAATTGTGGAGTAATTTGGGCTTGTAAAGGTTGTAACAAACCAAGTAAGGCTTGCAAAAATGAAAATTTAATCGCAGGAGTCTTTAACGGACTTACAAAAAGAAATCTTATGTTTTGACGATCTAGGGGTAAAATAGTCATTTCCAGGACAAGGGTAATATTGTATTACCTTGAGGATTTAATATATTATAAATTAATTTATTTAAAAGAGCTTTTCAAATTTGGGATCAGTAGAGTGACCCATCTTCTCAATTGGGTTCACACTAGAGCAAGGTATATTTTTAATATTAATTACTTAAATTAAAATATATTCACTGAGTAATTTCGCAATGGGTCCAGTTAATAGGATTGATGGTTAATCACAATTAAAATCTATTTTAGGGTAAAATGTCCTTTAATGTATTAATTAAAATAATCTTTTTATTAAGTTAATTAAATCCTACTTTGACTAAGTCTTGAATTTAGTCTCCTAATCCTAATAACTCTCTCTCCCTCACGTTTCTCAACTCTCTCTGACGTTCTCAATCTGTCTCTCTCACGTTATTCTGCCAAACACAATAGAAACCAGAAAATCCATCAAGAGTTCTTCACACTTGAAGAACTCACAAGAATTTTAAGTAATATACAAAGTAATCAAAATGTCAAGGCTAAGAGAGGGTTCGTCGAGTAGGGTGTGTGTTGAAGTGAATATGTCCTAGTTTGGAGGAGTTTCCAGGCAGCATCTTCACACTTGAACAACATCAAAAGAAATGGGTTTTTGTCCTGGAATTCTTTCTCCAAGTGTACTTTCCTTCGAACATTTTTCAAGATCTTGAAAACTAAGGTTGTTTTCCTTTGTATGTCCTTGTCCATAGCTCCTAAACGAATTCGTAGGATGGGTATGTAGTGCTTCAAGACTCAGGCATGATTGACGTATTTATATTAAGTGTGAACATGTTTTATGCGAGGGAAATTACAAAAACGATATTCGAAGTGTAACCAAAAATTGGTGTTGTGTGTGCATCGTGGGCAGAGGCTTTAGCCACTATTTTGGGGTCGAATATTCATGTGTTTTTTGTGAATTTTATGTGTGCAATGAGGTGTTCATTATAATGAAGAATGTTGGGTTAAATAACACTCTTTTAGCTAAGTAGATTCATAAAAGAGGTGACTAAAAATGAGTGAAGAATAATAAGAAAAAAATTTCCAGATTGCATACTCTCCCATAAGGTTAAATTCATGGTTTTTAAAAGGGAAATAAATAAGTGATGTCAATGGGAATTGAACCAAAGACCTCAAATGTTGAGCAGACTGAAAAATAAGAGAAAAATGTGAAGGAGCTAAGGGAAATCGTTCCCCTTAGCGCCTGCTTTTGTGAGGCAAAGAAAAAGGAAAATGGGGGGTGGGGGTGGGGATTCAATCCTAGCTCTTGTTTTCACAAAAATATAAGGGAAATAGGGTTCACGACTTATGGGGAGGCGAAGGAGAAAAATTAAGTAAACATGTAAATGGGAGGTGTGGGATTCGAACCCACGACCTCCCAGTACGTGCGAAGGGAGAGGAAATAATGAAAATAAAGAAACTGCAAGGTGTGGGGATAGAACCCACGACCTCAGCGCTGAAGGGAGAGTCAAAATAACAAGGAAACAAAGTGAGGTTGTGGGGATTCGATCCCACAACCTCAATGCCACTCGCCAATTTAAATAAAATAAAGATAGAGGGGATGTGGGGTTCGAACCCACTAACTCACAGCCTTCTCAACGAAATTTTTAAAAAATAATGGGGGGCTTTGGTGGTTCGAACCCACAACCTCTCTATTTTACCGAATTTAACTCTTAAAATCAAAGGGGTTGTAGGGGCTCGAACCCCCAACCATTCGGTTATCTAAGAGTGAAATTAAAATACAAAATTAATCCTTCAATGTAACTGTTGAGATTTAATTTAGAGTCTAATGTTATGAATATTAGAAATAAAATTAATGAAAAATATAAATGATATCCAAGTGATCCATGATTTGGGTTCCCTTGCCCAAATTTCCGCATTGATGCATAAGTCATATATTGAGTAAAATATCCAAGAATAATGCCATTTACTTAGATGAAAAATTAAGATCTTGGCATATATATACAAGATTCATAAGTCTTGTACTACATTATCTTAGGAAAGTAATAATCACTTATCAAACAACGAATGAAGCCCCATTGCTTGTATGTACAGACACATAAGTCTAACATACGTTCAGAAAAAAGTTGACCTAAGATATATGTAATGAAATTATGAACCCTAGGAGGGTTAAGTATGAGTGTAAGATATACTAAGTGGCCAAGTGCATTGGCATATGATGAGATAAATTATGAAATGATTAAATAAGCATTCATGTAATAAGAGGTGAGTAACTATGAAAAGCAAAGGTGCTAATAATGAAGAATGTGGTGACAACATGAGATGAGGCTAATGAATATAAGAGAGCAATCTCAAGTGAGCCTAATTTTACAAATACGTACTAACAAAGGAGAGTGTATTATAATGAAGAGACAAGTCTCTATGAATACTCTAATGAAGGTATTGAGCTTAACACACTTAACACTAATGATGAGATGAGATATCATCTAATGAGATATATTATCCTCATATTAGAAGTCAACTTCCAAGACGTATGACTTGAACGTAATGGAACTTTATACTGAGCACCGATTGGCTATCTATGAGAGGTGATGCCTCCTTTTGAGAAGGGCAAAGATTTACGTAACTCTAATGAGATGAGACTGTCCGGCTTTCCAGGTATGGGTCTCCATACATCTCTTAGTCTTTGAACCTATACAGCCAATATAGGGATCTAGCGAGGTTAAATTTCCCATGTACGTTAGCATGTTTATTGGTTCACTTTGGCCGGTGATTCTACCTCTTTTCGGTGTGGGGGAGACACTGGATTTTATGATGCTTACATGATCTATGTCAGTTAAAGTTAAAGTTCCCAATGAATGAATGAGGCCAGCCTTAAATGAAGCACATAACGAAATGAATGATACAAAGGTGTTAGGATAGGATAATAAAGAGGTGAGCTACACTCGGGTAATGACATTGTTATTCGTGATTATTGCACAACTAACCCGATGAATGTCTTAAACTACATCGTAGGTATAGCTGGTGTTCACACTTGCCTTAGAATGAAATTAATTGATGTACGTATGAATGAATAAAGAAGACTCTGTATTTGCTAATGAAGACTCCCTAGTTGAGGTCCCATATATTGGGCCCTCATTTTGAAAAGTCTTAATGTCAAGTCCCTGATTCCCAAGTCTCATGGCATATGAATGAATGATATGAAAGAAGCAAGGTGCTACATGTTATGAGCTATGATATATGCTATATGAAGATTTTATACGTTGTGTGTAATATGATATTTATAATGATGCATGTTAATCTAATGGCAGGTACTTCTTAACCCAATTTGGAAAGTTCACTAACTTTCCTAATCTCAATTTGGCAAGTCTATTAACTTGACTTCAAAAAATCATGTCGTTAGGAAAGAGTTGTTCTTTATCATGCATGTCCTTTGTGTGCGCTTGCATATACCCATACTTAGTAGAAGTGTGTACTAACCCTATAAATCTATACTATATTAGGTGCAGACTCAGGTAGTCGATAGAGTTGTAGGATCTTAGTTGCAGCTATCCGGACGTCAGCATTCATCTGGAGTTTTGTAGGTCCTCATGCTTTCAAGGATGCTATTGTTTTATATTCTAGCGTAGTTTTAGAGTTGAGCTAGTGGAGAATGTTCCACAAGCGTTTCTTTCCTGTTTTGATTCAGACTTTGTATTGGTCCATTTTGGCAATTATACGATTAAGACTTAATGAACTAATTCTTTCAGTTGTTTATTTATTTAATATTAGATGGTTGATGATGAACGATTATAAAATGTTAAGAATGTTTAGCAAGCATGTTTAAATAACAAAAAGTTTCAAATTTTCTGCTAAAATTAACCTATATAAAGTAGGTATGACGTAGGTAGGCTTGTTTGCGACCTCTGAGAGGTCAACGACGCCGGTCTCATCTGGGGTCTAGATTCCAGTCGTGACACAAATTCTGTCTGTTATAGTTATTTAGGAACAACTTTTCCATGAAATGTACAATTTATTTACCAAAACATTAATTTAATGGTGCATCACCATAGCTTATAAATCTGACCTTAAAACTTTCCTAATAAATCCCTAAGTACCTATATGACCTCCCATTCAAAAATCAATACAATAACAATTTTAAACACTAAAAAATAATCAAAAGACATGAATTTGTGGTTTTAAATTACCATCCCTTGAGTTTTAATAAAAAAGTAAGTCACGAATTCTTAAGTAAACAGATAATTAAAGGTTTTTGCAAAGGCGTTACCTTGGCTATCTATATATGTTATTTTCCCTTAATTACTAATTTTTTAACCTTCTCTTATTCTTTGGAAGAGATTGACAAAACCTTGGCTTCCAACACATATAGTTTCCTCTAGTTCACTACCTTTAAATAACTGGCTAATATAGTTGAAACAATAGACGAGAGAAGGTGATCTAGTGACTGGTTTGGAAGAAACTAGGTGAAAATAGTTAGAACCCTTAATGGGAAAATTGGGTGGTTGCTTCATCTTAAGAGAAAGAGAGAAATGTATGAATTTGAGAGCTTAAAATTTGGATAATAGAAAAATGAGATTTTTATGTAATAATTTTGAACTTACTAGGTTTATCTTTTGCCACCTTTCTTATACTTCATTTGCAACCAACACATTTAATTAGGTGATGCACCTACTTGTCCATTTAAATTATTTCTTGTGGACTTGTAAAGATTGTGCCTTGGCTGTCTATTTTCCATTATATTATTATTCAACATGGGTCAAATATAGGTACTGTACTTGGCCCAATAAAATGGTCAAATGAGTCTTAGTTGGTGATGAACTTACTTGGTCCATTAGCATGTCAATAAGTCAATGTAGGTGATACACCTACTTGTCACCTACTAACTTAGTGAAGTCAAGAAAGCACCTCAATATTTTATTGCATTTATAGGCAAGAATACCTTTAACTTAACTTAAAACTTATATACACTATATAAAATTTAACTCTAAACTCAACTACAACCTTATGATTTTGAAGTGTAAATACATCCATTGACGTCAACTTAATTGTGACTCATAAAAATATATGGGCTGTTCACTTTACACCTATTCTATTGTCACTAGTCGCATAGGAAACCGAGTTCATAATTATACCGCAAGGAAATTTATAAGTGTCTCATAAATAGAATAAGTACACTTAACGGGTTGTTACACTTAAAATCATTATTTATCATTCCATGTTATTGTTAGCTTCACTACTAGTGGATTATTATAATTTGGGCATCATGATTTGATAACTCGAATCATGACTGATCATTTCAATAAAATAATTAAATTTATCTTTTTATTTTCAATTATAAGCAAATACATTATTTTGACTAGTATTAGTACAATAATGGAATATTGATTTACCTTCAAACTAATTTAGGAAAATATTTCACTTACCTTCAAGTAATAGGTTGTTGTATATCATATATTAATAAAAACAAAATTAGGTAGGATTTAGTTTTTGATATATTTGAAAGTAGTTTAAAAATTATACTAAATGTAATTTCTTCCAAAATTGGATAAAATAGTAATGGAATTCTATAATAAACCTATTTTCTATAAACTTATGACCGTGTATTATGGATACTACTTATTCAAACTTCAACTACACTAATTCTTTTCCTTATATGAAAATATCGAATCAAAATATTTTGTTAGTATTAGACCAGATAAAAAAAACCACATCAAGTTAAACATAATATTCTCCCATTTAAATTTATTCCAAAACAATTAGTTTTTATATTAAGAAGTTCTATAATTCAAACTACCCAAACATCATAGGATTCAAAATTTTTATTTATATATACAAGGGTCAATCTTAGGCAAAGACAACTACAAATACAAGAACAACAACAAAGACATTATTAAACAAACACATATATCCTCATATACCTCTTCTTTAGCCATGCCTAGAAAAAAGTAATTTTAGCTTTGATTGAAAATGAAACGGAAAGAAAAGTCTCATACAAGAAAAGACTCATAGGGTTGTTGAAAAAGGCAGAAGAACTCAACACTCTTTGTGACATTGAAATGGCTCTCATCGTATATAGTCCTTATAGTGATGAATGAACCTAAGGTGTTTCCAATCTTGTTGCAGCAATCATTACGTTTCAAAAGTTTAAAGAATTGGAAGCATTGGAGAGATAAAAAAATATGGTCACAAAGGAAGAATTCACCAAGAAAAGAATCAAGAAGTTGCAAAAAAATATACTAAAGATAAGAAAGGATAATAGGATCAAGCAAATTACAAATGAGATGCATGAAGTGTTGAATGGAAAAATTATTTCTATTGACATGAATCTTTTCTATCTCAACGATCTAAGTTACATTATTAAGAAAAACCTTCTATTAATACGTAAAATTATGAAAAAGAATGATGGTGACGAGGGGTCTACATCAAATGTCCCTCAATCAACTCCTTAAATAAAAATGACATCTATGATGTCTTCACCAATTATAGATCCTCCATTTACTGCTATGACACCACAAGTGGATCCTTTAGCTGAAATCCCCTCAATGGGTGAATCAATTCAAATGAATAACTACCGAACTCTACTGACATTCCACAAAGTCCATCATTTATTGATTTACTCAACATTAATGATGATGATTTTGTCACTTTGTTGGATGACCTTTGACTAAACAATGCTAATGATAAAGATTCAAACCCCTGCAATAACAAGTAAAGTCTTTGGACTAGTATATCTATTCTTTTTAGTATTGTTTTATGTGTTCATGTTGTCCCCTACAAAATTTGTGTCTTTTAGGTTTTGTATGTTTAAGTGTGTCATTGAAATCTCTACATCAGTTTTATTTTGTATTTATAATAAGAGTAGTATGTATGTCGTGTTTGATGAATTATTTTTCAAAATTTTTTATTTCAGTCACATTAAATTTCTGAAAATTTACATATTTACAGGATTGTGATTTATTTAATTATTAATTTTCTTTATTACAGTTGTTACAAAATTGTTTTTTGTGTGCACGATTTTCCAAGAAAACCTTTTGCACTTTAAAATTTAAATAAATTGATTTATGTATTGAATAAAATCACTCTCAGCTTTTCAAGATGAATAAAGCATACATATAAATTTGAGTATGAATTTTAACATTAAAGAAATTTATTAAGAAGTCCTACAAAATAAATATTTTTAAAGAATAAGATGAATTAAAAGATACATTATTATTATTTTATTTAGTAAGTTAAAAAATTCCATATATCTTTTGGGTTAATTTGGTTGTTTATAATTAATTTTTGTATTCCAACAATTTTAAATAGTATCACCACATATGTTCATTAGTTAAATTTTTATCATTTTGTTGTTCTACCTTTGTTATGTAAGGAAGTTTTTTCCATGCGTAACTCGATTGGAAATAATTAACTTATTCAGAAATGAATATTCTTGTTTACTAAACATTTGAAATATAAAATATTCAAAAAGTACTAAGGGTCTTGTAACACGTTGGTGCATATCAAATACTAGTTTTTGGGGATGTTCATTGCACATTTTACCTTAATTATTCGCAAAATTTCTGCATGCATAATTGTCAAGACCTAGGGGTACAACCTAGATGTAACATGACGCATATAACCCCAAAGAATTCAATACAAGACATTTAACTCTCATTACATAAGAAATTGAACACTAAGCATGAAACAAGATTTCAAAGTACAAACATTTTATTAATGAAAACATAATTCTAGAGATCTTGTCACATCCTAACCATCTAATCTAATAGAATAAAATTGAGCCTAGCCCATACATCATGTCCAAAAAAAAGACACATGAAACAAACTTGATACAATGAAACTTTGTCCTCGGAGGATTAGAACTCAGCAAAGCTTAGAAATCCAAAAATAAAACAATTATCTATGAAATGATGACAATACTTAAAACAAGAAAACATCAATTAACTCTTAATTTATAGTACACTACCACATGACCATGTAAGGTTGCAAGAATCGTAGTCCCTACCGCGACGAGTGGCTACGGTTCAAACCCTTTCTCGCCTTACGACTATCTTAGGATCATGACACTTCCCATGGTAGTTGTAGACTTCACGAGCCGTCTTTAGGAAGGGTCCTTGTTCGGTGCTGAGTATCCTAGATACTGCCTAGCCCTCCACGAACCTCTCCATGAATCATGGTCCTAACCACGAATCTTTATGGTGGTCCTGTGAGGTGAGGTAGTGCTTGGTGAAGTCTTCCCAAACTTCCTCCCTTTTTGGGTGTTGCCCTCTCAATTAGCTCTAATTTAGCCTTCTAGATTCTGAGGTGTTTCATTATCTCCCTCATTGGAAAACGTGTCCTCAGGTAAGATTCTAGACATTTCAAACAAAAAACCTCAAGACTAGCAACCCTTCATGCGTGCAACATATAACAATTTCTACAACCGAGGAGGAAACATTAAATCCAAACTAAACTCAATGTACAATAATGAAAGTAGGTGCAACACCTAACAAACCAAAATTTATGAAATTTTAAAATTCCTCATCTTTAACAAACAAAAATGTAAGAAAATTTAGAATTCCTAATCTTTAAGGAGGCATTTCCTTCTCCAAGCTAAAAGTATGTTAAACACAATTATATCATCTCCTGGAGTCTATAGGGAACTCACACTCAAAATCATAGCTAATGCATGTTCATCTTATCATCTCCTGGAGACTATAGGGAATTCACACTCAATGCACAACATCATGATGATAATCAATCATGTAAACTTATTTTTTTCAAAACAAATATATTTCATGAACAAGCATAACATAAGGAAATCATGGGAACACATAAAACATATGACTCTAAAACATAGGACAAGTCAAGAGGAACTCATTACCTCAAGCTGGAGTCAAAGTAGAAGGAAAAAGTATGGATATTGGGACATCATATCGGCCATTACCTCAAATTAGCACCCTGCACGATATGATTTCCTTCATAGCGCTTTGGCACACGCAACTTCTTGTTTCTGAACTCCTATACTTTTCTCTCAAAAATCTCAACTAGGACTTCCTCACGTGAAAGGTTTTTCTTCATCTTCAATTCATATCTTAGAGCTGGATGTTGTAGTATTTGCTTTGAATATATGACGTCATTATTTGTATAGTATTCATGTAGATGTATTCATTGATCATAAGTCTTCTACATGTATTTTCTCTGAAAGATCTCAATCTCAGAAAAATGTGGTGGTTATAATTACTTAAGGATTATGATATGAGTATTCTATACCACCCAGGTAAGACTAATATTGTTTCTGATGCCTTGAGCAAGTTGTCTATAGCTAGTACTTCCTACTTTGAGATAGGTAAGAAAGAACTAGCAAAGGTTGGACACAGACTTGAACGCTTGGGAGTTCATTAATTGGATTCCATATATATAAGAGGAGTGGTGATGAATGTAGCTAGATCTTCATTAGTGTCAAAATTAAAAGAGAAGTAGGATCAAGAACCAATTTTTTAGGAATTAAAGACAACTGTTCATAAAAAAGAGTATTGGTTTTTTAACAAGGGAGAGATGGTGTATTAAGGTATCAAGTTAGATTATGTGTAGCAAGAGTGTTGAACATAAAGAATGCATCCTAAAGGAAGTTCATAGTTCTAGATATTTCATTCATCCGGGTTCCACAAAGATGTGTCATGATTTAATAGAAGTATTAGCTGGGTAGTATGAAGGGCATTTTATTATTTGTTCTAAAGTGTTCGAATTTCCAACAAGTTAAAGTAGAGGACCAATGGCCTGGTAGTATGGCCTAGAATATACAACTTCTAGATTGGAAGTGAGATATGATTAATCCTAATTTTATCCTAGCTTTACAAAGATCTCGCAGGCAACAAGATTTAATTTGGGAGATTCTTGATTGAATGAAAAAATTAACCCACTTTTTTTCCCAAAGACTACCCATTCAGCAGAGGACTATGCCAAGTTGTATCTTTAAGAAGTGGTTAGACTTCATACTATTTTTCTCACCATTGTTCAGACAGAGATGAGCAATTTACTACACAATTTTTTATGTTATTCAAAAAAGGCTCGGGTTCAAAGGTTAACTTATGTACTGCCTTTCATTCTTAAATAAATGGTGAAGTAGAGCACACTATTCATACCTTAGAGGATATGTAGATGGATTATGTGATTATTTCAAAGGTAATTGTGATGATGTAACGACCTGTTTAGTCGTTTTGAGCAGTAGATTTTATTTCTGGAAAAACTGGTTGAGACGACGGACATCACGACGGACCGTCATGGGCACGATGGACCGTCGAGGGTGTCTCGTTCCAGAACACTTAGAATTCTGGAATTTGGGTACTAAAATAGACTCTCTGTAATCTGTAACGGACCTGTAGGACGAACCGTCACAGTTACGACGAATCGTCGTGAGCTCCCGTTTCAAAACACTTCAACTCTTGAGAATTTGGTACAGGGAACGAGTCTCTGAACGTCGTGACGGAAGTGCAGGACGGACCGTCATAGGAGTGACGGACCGTCGCAGACTCTTTAATAAAATGAGGTCTCTGAGCCTTGCGACGACCTGCATGACGGATCGTCGCAAACACGACGGGCCGTCACAGGTTGCGTAAGTCCCAGTCTGGGTCGGATTTATCTACACGTTTTAAGGGACGTTTTGGACTATTCTTTCCTTAATTATAAGGGTAGAGGGTTAATATTAATAAGTCTAATTACTTGGGGGTTGAAAGAGGTAACCTTAAGTTAATTATGGGTTAATATTGTCATCTTTTACACTTAATTATATGTTAATTAGGGTAAAAGAAAGAGGGTTTGAATAAAAGAAAATAGAAAGAACAAAGAGAGAAAGAGAGCAATCGAGCAGAGGGAATATCAAAGCTTGGGAAATTGCTTGTGATTCCAATTCTTCGGTGGAGGTAGGTTATGGTTTTTACGATATTCGTAGTGAACTCTTAATAGTGAATGATATGTGTTGATAGTATTGTAAACCCTGCTATGTGCTTAATTGAATGCTTGCATGATTGTGATTATGAAATTGTGAATTAACAAGCATGATGAAGCTATTGAATCCCAAATCTTGAAAGAAACCCTAATTCACTTGATATATTATATAATGAGATTGATGATGCCTCAGTGTAAAGAAGGCTTGATATATTATATAATGAGATTGATGATGCCTTAGTATAAAAGAAGGCTTGATGAATTAGGGGATCGGGTGCCACGTTCCGGTACCAACATAGAAATAGAGGATCGGGTGCCACGTTCCGGTACCAGGATAGAATATGAGGATCGGAGTGTCACATTCCGACACCAGGATAGAATATGGATCGGGTGCCACGTTCCGGTACCAGGATAGAATGAGGATCGGAGTGTCACGTTCCGACACCAGATTAGAATATGGATCGGGTGCCACGTTCCGGTACTAGGATAGAATGAGGATCAGAGTGCCACGTTCCGGCACCAGGATAGAATATGGATCGGAGTGTCACGTTCCGAAACCAGGATAGTATATGGAGCGGAGTGTCACGTACCGACACAAGAGGAAGAAAGATAATGAATCTTGAAAGATAATGAATATACTCAATCTAATGAACCAATTCCCAAATGAGTATGGTATTGAGGCTTGAGTCCTCATGTGTGAACTTAACGGTAATTGTTAATGATATAGTACTTGTTGTTGTTACATGTTAAGCTTCATAGTTGATTTTATGATATTACTTGATGTATATTATCTTCTATTTTGAGTTGGCCGATGATATCTACTCAGTACTTGTGGTTGTACTGACCCCCTACTTTTATGTTTTCTTCTTTGTTATTTGTGGAGTGCAGCAAACGTGCCATCCTCTTCAACTCAACAGTAAATCTAGCCAGTCTTCACTACATCGGAAATTCAGGGTGAGCTAATGCGTTTAGCTTGGACTGGATCTTCTTCTTCAAGTCATGATTCCTTGAACTTCCGGCATGGACTAGCTTTTATTTGTTTTAGCTTCTTAGACATTTTTAGTTTAGTAATTTGAGGATAGATGTTCTTGTGATGATGACTTCCAGATTTTAGGGATAAAAATAGTATTGATTTGATTTTATTATTGAGTTTAAGTCTTCCGCATTACTTTCTGTTGATATATTGGATGGTTCGCTCACATAGGAGGGTAAATGTGGGTGCCAGTCGCGGCTCGATTTTGGGTCCTGACAGATGATCACCCTCTCTTATTGAATTTGCTTACAAAAATAGTTAGCACTATACAAACTGCTTATTATGAACCTGTTTATGGGAGAAGATACAAATATCATATTAGATGGTTTTAATTTAGTCAAGCAGGGTTGAAAGGACCTCATTTAGATAATCAAGCTATAGAGATGCTGAAAGTGATTTAAGAGAGGTTGAAAATGACACACAGTCCAATCCTAAACCTATGTAAGAAGAATGGATGTAGACTATGAAGCAGATGATTGAGTATATTTGAAAGTTTCGACCATTAAAGGTGCTTTGGTATTTTGTAAGAAGTAGAAGCTTGGTCCTCGATACATCGACCCTTACAAAACTAGGTAATGTATCTTATGAATTGGACCTAACAATAGAGTTATCCATAATTCATGCAGCAATTCACATCTCCATGATGCAGAAGTTCATGGGTGATCCTTCATTAATCATTAAAATTGAAGATATTATGATAAGTGATAACTTACCTTATGAGGTGATTGTTGTCCAGATTGTAGATCGCCATGTTTGCAGGTCGAGGACTAAGAAAGTAGAATCACTCAAATTTCTTGTTATGATTATAATATGGATTTGCAAAAATTTAATGCAAATTATCAATCAAGAAGTAGGTGACATCTTATTGTGTACAACGGAATGTAATAAACAAAATTTTTGACATATAACATATTAAAATCTCACAACATAATTTTGTGAGCTCTTGAACACACAAATATCAAAAAATATAATAAAGACGATCTTACTTTTCTAGCAATCAAGAAGAAAAAGACATGTTACTGAATATACTTTTAAAAAAAGATAGTCTTTCAGGTTGTGTTTAAATTTAAGGTTCACAAAATTAATTGAAAGAAGCTAAACTAAAGAGTTGTTACTTATTTATAAAAAAAAAACAAAAAAAACTAAAAACTTTATCAAAGGGGAATGAGTTATCACTATAAAAAATGATCTTTAACTATAATTAATAGCTTAATTATCGATAAATATGTATTC
>JAKWIY010000514.1:0-34771 GCA_027704805.1 Solanum corneliomulleri
AGAATAAATTTTTGACTATCCACTTTGACTTTTTGTAATGCAATTTGTCAAGATTTGTGATCAATATTTTAACATTATCATAACCTGATGTAAATGAAGTCTTTCCCAATATCAAATTTTAGTAGTGAAAAACATATTCATCTTACACTTGAATCTAGGAAGTAGGATGTACACATATCGTATCCCTATATTTGCGGGATAAAGAATTTTTTTCTAACTGATCCGTTATCCAAAGAGATGGTTTATTCAGACCTCTTTTGAAGTCGATTTTCTAGAAAAGAAGATTTCGTGTAATAACACAACTGAGTTTGACGAAAGTAATAATTAAGATCTACACATATTGTACCCATATCTTGTGTCATAAGAATATTATTTTGAATAGACCTACTATTCAAAAGAATGTTCATACATGGTTATAAGCAAAAAAATATGCCAATAAAACAGGAATAGAGAAAACAAACATAGGTTTATGAATAGATATTGTTCAACTTATTAGATACTACTACAGTTTCTTTCAAAAAAATAAATAAAATATTACAGGATGATATATATTTATATGAAAAAGTCAAGTAGTTTTTATTGGACTAATTACAAAATTACAATTAAAAATAAATTTTTCGGTTGAGAGATTAATAGATATCTTGCTCTTTTCAAGGAGATTTAAGCCCACGGCTAGCAATAGATTCTTAACTTGTCTTCTCCGAAAAACATACCTCAATCTCTAAGTACAAGTAAAAGAATATGAGACAAGAATTGAATCCAAAGATTCATAAAAAAGACAACTTCCTTGAACTAATAAGAACTTTTATTTACTCATTTTTATGCGCTATATATTTTCTTTTACATCAAAAAACGTAAGATCATCATTATATGTAGTGGAGACATTCTTTCTTTCCAGGAATTGAATAAATCGCAATTACTCCAAAATTGTGATAACAAAGTAAGACCATCACTACTTATATGGGAGACATTCTTCCTTGCAATGAATAAGAAGAATGCGGGGTAGTTAATTTTGTAGATCAATGATATCTAGGTTACATGAGTTCATGTAACGACCTGTTTAGTCGTTTTGAGCAACAATTTTATTTCTGGAAAAATTGGCTGAGATGACGGATCCCACGACGGACCGTCATGGGCACGACGGACCGTCGAGGGGGTCTCGTTCCAAAACACTTAGAATTCTGAAATTTGGGTACTGAAATCGACTCTCTGAACTTGGTGACGACATGGCAGGACGGACCGTCGTAGGCACGACGGACCGTCACACACCCTTTGATGAAATTGAGTCTCTGAACTCTGTGACTGAAGCAGCAGGAAAGACCGTGGCAGGCACGACAGGGCCATCACAGGCTGCGTAATCCCAGGCTGGGTCGGATTTTTTTAAATGTTTTAAGGGATGTTTTGGACTATTCCTGCTTATATTATAAAGTAAGTGGTTTAATATTAATAACTCAATTACTTGGGGGTTAAAAGAGGTAACCTTGATTTAATTAGTGGGTTAATTCCTCATCTTTTATACTTAATTATATGCTAATTAGGGTAAAAGAAGAGGAGTTTGAATAAGAAAAAATAGAAAGAATAGAGAGAAGAGGGAGAAACGATAGAGAGAGAGAGAAACGAAGAGGAAAGCAAGGATTTTGAGGATTAGCTTGCTTGATCACAATTCTTCGGTGGAGGTAGGTTATGGTTTTATGCTATTCGTAGTAGACTCTTAATAGCGAATGATATGTGTTGGTAATATTATCTCATCTTCTATATGCTTAATTGTATGCTTGCATGAATGTGATTATATAATTGTGATAAAGTAAGCATGATGAAGCTATTGAATCATAAATCTTGAAATACCCTAATCTCTTTGTTAATGGTGCTGCCTTGGTATAAAAGAAGGCTTGATGAACTAAAGTAATGAGATTGATGATGCCTTTAGTGTGAAAGAAGGCTTGATGAACTAAATTAATGAGATTGATGATGCCTTAGTATGAAAGAAGGCTTGATGAATTAATAGAATGATATTAGTGGAGCGGGTTCATTCGAACCGACACGTAGAATTAGGGGATCGGGTGTCACGAACCGACACGTAGAATTAGGGGATCGGGTGTCACGAACCGACACGTAGAATTAGGGGATCGGGTGTCAAGAACAGACACGTAGAATTAGGGGATCGGGTGTCACGAACCGATACGTAGAATTAGGGGATCGGGTGTCACGAACCGACACGTAGAATTAGGGGATCGGAGTGTCACGTTCCGACACATAGTAGTAGGGGAGCGGAGTGTCACGTACCGACATAAGAGGAATAAAGATAATGAATCTTGAAATTATGTTAATAAATTCGAATGAAAAGAACCTATTTCCCAAATGAGTATGATATGGAGGCTTGAGTCCTCATGAGTGTACTTGACGTTATTTATCAAAGATTCTTGTACATGTTGTTGCTACAGATTGAGTATTGTAGTTGATTTATGATATGATCTGATATATACTGTTTTCTATTTTGAGTTGGCCGATGATATCTACTCAGTACTTGTGTTTGTACTGACCCCTACTTGTATGTTTCTTTCTTTGTTATTTGTGGAGTACAACAAACGTACCGTCGCCTTCAACTCAACCGCACTCTTGCCAGTCTTCATTACACCGTATTTCAGGGTGAGCTAATGCTTCTAGCTTAGCTGGACTGGTCTTCCTCTTGTCTTGATGCCTTGAAGTTCCGGCATGGACTAGCTTTCATTATTTTAGCTTCTTAGATACTCTTAGATTTAGTAATTTGAGATAGATGTTCTTGTGATGATGACTTCCAGATTTTGGGGATAATATAGTTGTTGAATTTTTAGAGGTTATTTAATTGATTTTGTTAATGAGTTTTAAGTCTTCCGCATTATTTTCTGTTATTATTGGTAAATGATTGGGTTTAGATTGGTTGGTTCGCTCAGATAGGAGGATAAATGTGGGTGCCACTCTCGGCTCGATTTGGGTCGTGACAAACTTGGTATCAGAGCATTAGGTTCGTTGGTCTCATCACACAAGAACGAGTCTAGTAGAGTCTTAAGGAACAGTATGGGGACGCCTTTACTTTTCTTTGAGAGGCTATAAGACTTTAGGAAAATGCCATTCCTTTTTCTTTATTTCGTGCTATTACTTGGATCCAATTGGTATCTAGGTGATACAAATTGGTATCTTACCATCTTCACTCTATTTCGCAGATGGTTAGAACTAGAGCAACGACTGCGCCAACACCAACATCGGCAAGACAAGAAGCGTCTGAGCCAGCCACTGGGGCTGTAGCTCGAAGAGGAGTAGTGACAAGAGGCCGTGGAAGAGGACGTGGGAAGACGTCCTCTAGAGGAAGAGGACGAGCACCTAGCCCATCTGGTACTAGGGCGGTGATTCCTCCACCAACTGAGGAAAGTGGGTAAGAGAGGGTGAGGATGGGGAGAATGAACAAGTGCAGAATGAGGAATTGCCACCCCAACCTACCCCAGAGATGATCAATCAGGTTCTTGCTTATCTTAGCGGGTTATCTGATCAGGGCCAGACACCTCCAGTGTTTTCTGCAACCAGCACCTCAGGTTCCGGAGGTACAACATGCAGCTACTGTGTCTCCCCGCATGGATGCCTCATATGAAATAGGCACGTTCCTCGTCTTACTACAGGGCCTATAATGATAAATGATCAGCATGAACTTTTCAGTAAGTTCTTGAAATTGAAACTCCAGTCTTCAAGGGTGCTGAATCTGAGGATGCCTACGATTTTCTGATTGACTGTCATGAGCTACTACACAAGATGGGTATAGTAGAACGGTTTGGTGTTGAGTTTGTGACTATAAGTTTCAAGGGAACGCCAAAATGTGGTGGCGGTCACATGTTGAGTGTCAACCAACAGAGGCACCACCTATGACTTGGGCATCATTCTGTAGCTTGTTTATGGAGAAGTAATCCCCCCGGACTTTGAGGGATAGAAAAGAGATAAGTTCTTGAGCCTAGAGCAAGGTAGGATGTCGGTTACGGCATATGAGGCTAAGTTTCGTGCATATCCAGGTATGCCACCAAACTTTGTTTCAGTCCACAAGAGCGGATTCGCCGTTTTGTGAAGGGGTTGAGGTCACAATTGCGGATTTCAGCCTTACAGGTAGCGGCTACGGCAAAATCCTTTCAAGAAGTGGTAGACTTCGTGATAGAGGTGGAAGGAGTGAAGCCAGATGACTTCACCATGGCATCGACATCAAAAAGGTTTCGAAGGGGAGGTGAGTTTAATGGTTCTTACTCTAGAGGACAGGGTTCAGGAGGTTACTCAGTCCGACCAATTCAGTCTTCACTACAGACTGTAGTTGGGGGTCCACCTCAGACCGGTCAACACTTCTCTGAGAGACCTATGCTTGAATCCAGAGAATGTTATGGATGTGGATAGACTGTACATATTTGGAGAAATTGTCCAAAACAGAGTTACAGACCCCCAATGATCAGAGGTAGAGGTGGTCATGGAAGAGGCCGTTATTCGGGAGGACGTGGTGGCCGAGGTAATGGTGGTCATCAAAACGGCGGGGTGACGAGCAAAACGGAGCCACTACAGCACAACATGGTAGGGGCAACGGGCCGACAGGTGATAGGGCCCATTGTTATGCTATCCCGGGGATATGAAGCGAGACATCTGATGCTGTGTCATCACAGGTAATATTTTTGTTTGTGATTGCATGGTTTCTGTATTGTTTGATCCTGGATCCACGTTTTATTATGTATCTTCCTCATTTGCTAATGGTCTTAATTTACATTGTGAATTGCTTGACATGCCTATTCGTGTTTCTACTCCGGTGGGTGAGTCTGTGATAGTTGAAAAAGTATATAGGTCTTGTTTGGTGACTTTTATGGGGAGCAATACTTATGTAGACTTGGTTATCTTAGAAATGGTTGATTTTGATGTAATTCTGGGAATGACTTGGCTTTCTCCGAATTTTGCGATCTTGGATTGTAATGCTAAAACTGTGACGTTAGCCAAACCTGGGACAGATCCGTTAGTGTGGGAGGGCGACTACACTTCCACTCCGGTTCGTATCGTCTCCTTTCTTCGTGCTAAGAGAATGGTTAGTAAGGGTTGTTTAGCTTTCTTGGCACACCTCAGGGATGATACTACTCAAGTACCTTCAATTGAGTCGGTTTCGATAGTCCGCGAATTTTTAGATGTGTTTCCTGCAGACCTTCCTGGTATGCCACGGATAGAGATATTGACTTCTGCATCGATCTTGAACCGGGTACTCGCCCCATTTCCATACCCCCTTATAGAATGGCTCCCGCAGAGTTAAGAGAATTAAAGGCCCAACTTCAAGAGTTGTTGAGCAAAGGCTTCATTAGACCAAGTGCATCTCATTGGGGTGCTCCGGTGTTATTTGTGAAGAAAAAGGATGGGAGTCTCCGGATGTGCATAGACTACCGGCAGTTGAACAAGGTAACTATTAAGAACAAGTATCACATTCCTTGCATTGATGACTTGTTCGATCAGTTTCAAGGTGCTTGTGTCTTCTCTAAGATTGACTTGAGATTCGGTTATCATCAATTGAAAATACGGGCAACGGATGTGCCAAAGACTGCTTTTCGGACCAGGTGGGCATTACGAATATGTAGTGATTTCTTTCGGTCTTACGAATGCCCGCTGTCTTTCATGAGCTTGATGAACGGGATTTTTAAGCCATATCTGGATCTCTTTGTGATCGTATTTATTGATGATATAATGATATACTCAAAGAGCAAGAAAGAACATGAGGAGCATTTGAAAATTGTATTGGAAATTTTGAGGGAGAAAAAGCTTTATGCCAAATTCTCCAAGTGTGAGTTTTGGCTAGATTCAATGTCCTTCTTGGGCACGTGGTGTCTAAGGATGGAGTGATGGTGGATCCTCTAAGATTGAGACAGTGAAGAATTGGGTAAGACCTACAAATGTGTCAGAAATAAGGAGCTTTGTTGGTTTAGCTAGCTATTTCCGTCGATTTATCAAGGGATTCTCTTCCATTACTTCCCAATTGACGAACTTGACTAAGCAGAATGTCCCATTTGTATGGTCGGACGAATGTGAGGAAAGCTTTCAGAAACTTAAGACCTTGTTGACTACTGCACCAATCCTTACCCTGCCAGTGGAAGGTAAGAATTTCATTGTCTATTGTGATGCATCCTATTCGGGTTTGGGTGCAGTGCTAATGCAAGAGAAGAACGTAATTGCTTATGCTTCAAGACAATTAAAGGTGCACGGACGTAACTACTCGACCCATGATTTGGAGTTGGCCGCGGTAGTATTTGCATTGAAGCAATGGAGGCACTATCTGTATGGGGTTAAGTGTGAAGTCTATACGGATCATCGTAGCTACAGTATGTCTTTACTCATAAAGATTTGAATTTGAGACAGAGGAGATGGATGGAACTACTGAAGGACTACGATATCACTATTCTGTATCATCCGGGAAAAGCTAATGTTGTGGCAGATGCTTTAAGTAGAAAGGCAGGAAGCATGGGAAGTCTAGCTCACTTGCAAGTTTCTAGACGCCCGTTGGCGCTAGAGATCCAAAACTTGGCTAATGACTTTATGAGGTTATAGGTAAATGATAAGGGAGGATTTTTGGCTTGTGTGGAGGCAAGATCTTCTTTTCTTGACAAGATTAAGGGAAAACAGTTTGATGATGAGAACTAAGCCGAATCCAAGATAAAGTATTGCGAGGAGAGGCTAAGGAAGCACAAATCGATGAGGAAGGTATTTTGAGAATCAAGGGAAGGGTATGTGTACCCCGCGTTGATGATTTGGTCAACACTATTCTGACAGAGGCTCATAGTTCAAGGTACTCTATACATCCTGGTGCAACCAAGATGTACCGTGACCTAGAGCAACACTTTTGGTGGAGTAGAATGAAGCGCGACATTGTTGATTTTGTTGCCAAATTGTCAACAAGTAAAGTATGAACACCAGAGGCCCGGTGGAACACTTCAGAGAATGCCCATTCCTGAATGGAAGTGGGAGAGAATTGCAATGGATTTCGTGGTTGGTCTTCCAAAGACATTGAGAAAGTTTGATTCTATTTGAGTAATTGTGGACCTATTAACTAAGTCTGCTCACTTCATTCCGGTCAAGGTGACCTACAATGAAGAGAAGTTAGCCAAAATCTATATCTCAGAAATCGTTCGATTGCATGGAGTTCCACTCTCCATCATATCAGATAGAGGTACGCAATTTACTTCTAAGTTTTGGAGAACATTGCATGCTGAATTAGGTAGTAGGTTGGACCTTAGTACTGCATTTCATTCACCCAGAACATGGTCATTCGTAGCGAACGATTGAAGTGTTGGAAGATATGCTTCGTGCATGTGTGATAAAATTTGGTGGTCACTAGGATAAATTCTTACCCTTAGCGGAGTTTTCATGCAATAATATCTATCACTCAAGTATTGATATGGATCCATTAGAAGCATTGTATGGGAGGAGATGTAGGTCTCCCATTGGTTGGTTTGATGCATTTGAGGTTAGACCTTGGGGTACTGACTTTTGAGAGATTCATTAGATAAAGTAAAATCTATTCAAGAAAAGCTTTTAGCGGCGCAAAGTAGGCAAAAGGAATATGCAGATCGAAAGGTTAGAGACTTGGAGTTTATGGAGGGTGAGCAAGTCTTGCTGAAGGTTTCGCCCATGAAAGGGGTGATGCGGTTTGGTAAGCGAGGTAAGCTAAGCCCAAGGTATATTGGACCTTTGAAGTACTTAAGCGAGTAGGGGAGGTGGCTTATGAATTAGCCTTGCCTCCAGGGCTGTCAGGAGTGCATCCGGTATTTCATGTGTCTATGTTGAAAAGATACCATGGGGATGGAAACTACATCATTCGTTGGGATTCAGTTCTACTTGATGAGAATTTGTCTTATGAGGAGGAGCCTGTTGCTATTTTAGATAGAGAAGTCCGCAAGTTGAGGTCAAGGGAGATTGCATCCATCAAAGTTCAATGGAAGAATCGACCAGTTGAAGAAGCCACTTGGGAGAAGGAGGCTGATATGCGAAAAGATACCCACACCTGTTTACGGATTCAGGTACTCCTTCGCCCTTGTTTTTCTTCTTGTGATCGTTCGAGGATGAACGATGGGTAAATTGGTATCTATTGTAACGACCTGTTTAGTCGTTTTGAGCAACAGATTTTATTTCTGGAAAAATTGGCTGAGACGACGGATCCCACGACGGACCGTCATGGGCACGACGGACCGTCGAGGGGGTCTCGTTCCAAAACACTTAGAATTCTGAAATTTGGGTACTGAAATCGACTCTCTGAACTTCGTGACGACATGGCAGGACGGACCGTCATAGGTACGACGGACCGTCACAGACCCTTTGATGAAATTGAGTCTCTGAACTCTGTGACGGAAGCAGCAGGACGGACCGTCGCTGGCACGACGGGCTGTCACACAGGCTGGTTTGGATTTCTTTAATGTTTTAAGGGACGTTTTGTACTATTCTTGCTTATAATTATAAAGTCAGTTGTTAATATTAATAACTCAATTACTTGGGGGTTAAAAGAGGTAACCTTGAGTTAATTAGTGGGTTAATTCCTCATCTTTTATACTTAATTATATGCTTATTAGGGTAAAAGAAGAGGAGTTTGAATAAGGAAAAATAGAAATAACAGAGAGAAGAGGGAGAAACGATCGAGAGAGAGAGAAACGAAGAGGAAAGCAAGGATTTTGAGGATTAGCTTGCTTGATCACAATTCTTCGGTGGAGGTAGGTTATGGTTTTTATGCTATTCGTAGTAGACTCTTAATAGCGAATGATATGTGTTGGTAATATTATCTCATCTTCTATATGCTTAATTGTATGCTTGCATGGATGTGATTATATAATTGTGATAAAATAAGCATGATGAAGCTATTGAATCATAAATCTTGAAAAACCCTAATCTCTTTGTTAATGGTGATGCCTTGGTATAAAAGAAGGTTTGATGAACTAAAGTAATGAGATTGATGATGCCTTAGTGTGAAAGAAGGCTTGATGAACTAAAGTAATGAGATTGATGATGCCTTAGTATGAAAGAAGGCTTGATGACTTAATAGAATGAGATTAGTGGAGGGGTGTCACGAACAGACACGTAGAATTAGGGGATCGGGTGTCACGAACCGACACGTAGAATTAGGGGATCAGGTGTCACGAACCGACACGTAGAATTAGGGGATCGGGTGTCACAAACCGACACGTAGATTAGGGGATCGGGTGGGTGTCACGAACCGACACGTTAGAATTAGGGGATCGGAGTGTCACGTTCCGACACATAGTAGTAGGGGAGCGGAGAGTCACGTACCGACACAAGAAGAATAAAGATAATGAATCTTGAAATTATGTTAATAAATTCGAATGAAAAGAACCTATTTCCCAAATGAGTATGATATGGAGACTTGAGTCCTCATGAGTGTACTTGACGTTATTTATCAAAGATTCTTGTACATGTTGTTGCTACAGATTGAGTATTGTAGTTGATTTATGATATGATCTGATATATACTATTTTCTATTTTGAGTTGGCCGATGATATCTACTCAGTACTTGTGTTTGTACTGACCCCTACTTGTATGTTTCTTTCTTTGTTATTTGTGGAATGCAGCAAACGTACCGTCGCCTTCAACTCAACCGCAACTCTAGCCAGTCTTTATTACACAGGATTCAGGGTGAGCTAATGCTTCTAGCTTGGACTGGATCTTCCTCTACATGTCTTGATGCCTTGAAGTTCCGGCATGGACTAGCTTTCATTTATTTTAGCTTCTTAGATACTCTTAGATTTAGTAATTTGAGATAGATGTTCTTGTGATGATGACTTCCAGATTTTGGGGATAATAATTGTTGTTGAGTTTTTAGAAGTTATTTAATTGATTTTGTTAATGAGTTTTAAGTCTTCCGCATTATTTTCTGTTATTATTGATAAATGATTGGGGTTTAGATTGGTGGTTCGCTCACATAGGAGGATAAATGTGGGTGCCACTCGCGGTTCGATTTGGGTCGTGACAGTTCGAAGACATAGAAAGATAAAATATCGAGTGAAATAATGTGTTACGACCCCCACCCTTGTGATTGACCCCCATACTAACCCTTCTTTGGGTTAATGACAATAAAAATGGTGTCCCCATAAACTCCAGGCTTAAATAAACAACTAACCAAACTAATGCGAAAGAACAATCCCTAGAACTTGTCTTCAATGTACCTACATAACTAAACGAGGAAACAAAGTCTAAACAAGAACAGATACCAAATTAATGAAATATTAACTAACTAGAAGAGTCTACGTCCAAATTGTGGACATACACAAAAGGAGAACTCATGGAATCCCGAAAGAATTGGTTCACCCTTGAATTTGAACGACATCACCGATCTTCACGACAAGGTCTTTCAATAGCCGAATATGCCCTATACTTAAAAAAATAAGAGCAAGTTCAGTATTAGTAAAAAAACACTATGTACTAATTGGACCACGTGTCTATCCCATTAAGTGTAACATAAGCAAGTAAATACAACATCATAAATTTGCAAAGTATCGAACATATACATTATTATCAATATCTATGAACAACGTACAATTTCACAATTCTCAAGATAGAAAATCATGTCAAGTAGTTGAACCTCTCATGGAACCCAAACTCAAACTTTTAGCATAGTTGAACGTGGCACCTAATATATTAGTTATGTCAAAATCTGGCAGTCAATTCTATATATATGCAGAAACGTGACAGCTGATCCCAATTAGTTATGCCAAAACGTGGAACCCAATTTTTTCCATACATTGCATTTACAAGCACAAGTATATTCTAAATATCATATAGTCAAGAAGTGATTCATGGAATATAGGTATTCCTTCATATTGATTTACAAAAAGTGTGATTAATAATGCAACGTTCGCATACATACATGCATCACAATAAAGGACAAATTGACATATCATAGAATCACAATCATCACCTACCTCGAAATAAGCTTAAAACCTTAAATCCTTCCCTTTATGGATTCATTATTCTTGTTCTTGATTTACAAAAAATAATATAATACAGGACTCAATAAACAATCATTAATTACCCAGATAACTAACGATTCTAAAAACCCTATATCGTACTCATGACCACAAGTATCAAATATAAAGTTTTTTCCACCATGTTTTCCTTTTCAAAACCCTCAGTCATTGATAATTAGCCATTCTATTACGTTCGACTGATCGAAAAATGGACCCCCGGAGTAAAAACCTTCCCTTTAATTGAAGAATGGTAGAAAACTGTGGAAACTCGCATGGGGTTCGATCATTAGCTCTATGAATCAAAAAGTGCATAATAAAGTGGTTTGGTGGTTTATCTACGACTTTAAGTCACGTCTGGCCCACCAAAGAGGCCCCTCTATAATGACAAAATCCAACACCAAATCAGCTTGCACAAAACATTAAGCTATTTAATTTATTCCAATACCCCTATTTCACAACCACCTTTAACTGACGGCACTCAGAGAACCTATGTCGTGCTAAGATCATTCCCAGAGTTCTACTTGCCCAAGTTCAATTGTATAAAGTCGTACGAATCCCTTAATGAGTTATCTACCCCCTCATTTAATAAAAATGATAAATAATTTACCCTATTGTTACTTGATATCCCTACACCTTAATTCCTCCAATTTTGTCAAACTCTGGACTAGGTTGCGAAAATTCAAATACTACAAATTAATTTTCTAGCCTCAAAATTTCTCCCATTGACTTTTCGATAACGACGAAACACGATCCTTAGGTAATGGAGTTTAAATGAGAAGTTGTGGCCTATATAACTGATCACGTTTAGTCGCTAAACAAAAGGCAATTTCTTCAAAAGTACTACTTAAAAAAGTAAGACCATCACTATTTATTGGGGACAAATTTACCCTGCAATGAATAGGAAGATTATGTGGTAGCAAATTTTTTCGGTGATTGTTTATTCAGTTATTTTGTGTGAAAATAAGTTGTATTGATGTTCTTAGGCAGTGTGTGAAGTTTGGTTATGTTTGGATGTCAAACGTCCAAGAACGTCCATGATGTTTGAAAGATGTGACTTTGATAGTGATTGTGTGTTCTCATGTGTTTGAGTGAGTATCACGTGTTTATTTTGTTTTAAATTGGTATTAGATGTTTGTAAGACCTAGACAACTATGTTTAGGGGTTTAAAGTTTAGGTACGACCCCACCTAGGACCCACAAGGAGCCCTAGAGAAGGCCCCAAGAATAGGAACCAAGATGCCTAGGCAATGTCCACCAACGAGACCAATCGACGTCCAGTGGTCATCCAACGGCTTGTTGACTTGCTCCATCGATTGTAACTGTAGGTATTCATTTTTTGAGAGTCTCACACCCAACCAACGACCACCACGAATGGGCCGTTGATGGAGAAATGATCCATTGGTTGTAGCCGTCTACGAAGACAGCCAAAAGCTGTCACTTTCCAGTAATGACTTGGGGTGTTTGGTAAATCACCACATGTTATTTATGAACCTAGGATGATACTTTTAGGGTATTTTAGGTATATTAATGTGTTCCAAAGACCTAATTTTAATCTTCATTTCCTAAAACCCGAAACCCGTCATTCTTAAAACTCTCTCTAAAAAACATAGAAGCTAGAATTCTAGAAAGAGTTTGTAGGGCTGTTGGTGGTAGAGTTCTTCATCAAAATCATTGTGGTTTCTTCTAGTTAAGGTATGGTAGTCATCCTGAACTCTCTTCCATTCAAGTAGACCTTTTTAACTAAGCTTCAAAAAGGGTTTTTAACCCTAACTTCTTCAATCTTTAACTCTTAATATGGATCTTGCATGAAAACATTTTAAATGACTCAAATATAATGTTTGTAATGTTATTTGGTGATTTTAATTCTAAAACATCAATGAAAACACGTTAAACCTTTTTATCAAACTTTGACTTAAGAAATTGGTTAAATGAGCATGATTGTGTAGTGTTTGAACTTTGATTTCCTTATGTTGTTATTATGTATTAGCTACTGCCCTAAGGGTCATATTATGATGAAGTATTGAAGGATTAATCATAGGTGGTGAAATCTTGTTTAAATGGTGAGTTGGTTTTATTTTATAACTCTTACTATGAAATGTTCTTGAGTGGTATGGTTCACCTTCTTGGTGACGGTGTTTACTTGTTGTATTTGGTATGTATTGTGAGTATGCTTTGAAGGCTTTGTGTATGAAATGAATTTATAATTTTGAGGTTCATGTTGATATGAATTATGAAGCTTAAATTGTATGTTTTGCCTAGATTATGCCTATCTAAAGTAAGTGTATCGATTGAGCATGTGAAAGTGTGTAATCTGATGAATGAAGACCTAAGCATGTATAGAAGTTATTGTAAATGAAATTATTTTTAAATGCAAGGGGTTTGCACATGAACACACACACTTGAATGAAACAATGAAGCTAAGTTAAGTCGAAAGGGGAGTTTTTAGGCGAACAGTGTACGTGAATTGAGATTTACTAGCAATCTCACTACATCCTAAGAGCTTTATAAGATAGGTCGGAGGATGAATTCCCTTCGTGAGTTGATATGTGGTGTTCACTAGTTATCATTAGCCTAAACTATATAACGTTGAGAATCTGTGGGGAGTCCTGCCTAGAGCCGAGAGGATATGAAGGAGGGGTGGTTACACTTCGTGAGTTGAGATTTTGTATTCCAATGTACCTCTTGAGATAAGTACTCCTCTTTAGTATAGAATGAGTTATTTAGTAGTAATCACCTTATCCCTTTATTCGCCTGCATAGGTGTAGATATTGGGAAAGACATGTAAAAGCTAGAAGAAAAGACCTCACTCTAGGCAAATGGGGGGACCCTACTCCGATAAGGAAAGTATCGGGATTCCATGTCTAGATCTCATGTTCTATGTCGGGTATGCTAACCCCCAAAAAAGTAATGAATGTTACGAGTCTTGTAAAAGAGTGTGATTTTGAGGGTAGGTAGTGGAATGGGAAGCAATCTATCCATTGCACTAGGTAGGCATTCCGAAAGGGGAGTCATGGTAAGTCTTATATGAATTGAAAGTACTAAGTCATCTAAAAGAGTGTACTACTTAGGGAAGGTGGTTGATTGGGACACCATCTACTCATTGCAATAAGTAGGCATTACGAAAGGGAAGTCTTGGTGTTTTATTTGAGTGTTCTTCTTATGTCTTGTCATTGAGTGGGGGCTTGTTCCCTCGAGGTTAGTAATCCTAGAAGGGGTAGTCTTGAGGATCAGTTTGATGTGTATTGAAGGAGGTGTATGTGCATTTCCTTCATATTTTACCTTAGTAAGTCTTAGGATAACCTTAACTAGGGAATCTCCTACGGAAATGAGTTCATTTTCTCTTGGTTAGGCTTTGGAAGTTCATTGTATTTGGAATAAAATGATTCAGTGTAATGTTAAAAAAAAGTTCATTGTAACAATTTGAAAGCTTACTGCAAAATGGTCCTTTTTGTGTTAAAATCACGAAAATCTTTCTCCCAGTGTTAAGTGTTGATTTTTAATTGGCATGAAATGTGTTTTTACTAAAATTTTCCTTTTTGCATGTTTTTTTTCATATGCCATACTTGGTATATTTAATTTCGCACTACTTTTCATGTCTTATGCAATGAACGATAGTTAAGGGCTGTACAAGACCCCAAAGGTCAAGTACGCCTTATGACGGACCAAGGGTTCTCCCTAACTTTTAGGGGTAGTTTCGGGTCGTTACATAGAGGTTATATGAATCACAAAACATAAAAATAAACAAATAATGTTCCAATGAGAAGTATGGTCATGGATGACCAGATTTAGTTGCTAAGCAAAAGACAATTATTCTCAATGTTCTGCTAATTATAGAGTTATACCATCACTATTTATAGGGGAATTTTTTTCTTGCAATAAATAAAAAGATTATGGGGTTAATAAATTGGGTAGATAAATGGTCTATAGATTACATAAATTATAATACGGATAAGGCGCAATTACCCTGTGGACTATGACCAAATTTTAAAGACACACCTAAATTTTACTATGTCCTATTACTCAACCCTCTACACCCCCCCCCCCTCTGACTAGTTTAAAATGGAATAAATATACTACACACGTTAACATGGGATAGAGAGTGTGCGTACACACATGAAGACAAGTGATGAGTGCCCAAATTGGACAAATGTCATTCATTAATTAGTATTTTATAATTAGTTCGTACATAGATTTATTGATTACTAGTTTTGACGAACGAGCATTGCACGTTAATGTAAAAACCCAGGTAGCACACTATTTTTAAATATAAAGTAAACATTATTAAAATAAAAAAATTTCAGTCTTAATAACTCCTAATTACACCTTTTCAATATATTTTCTCCTCCCTTCTCTTTAGTGTGGTACTATGTTATCATTTTATTGTTGGTGTTCTTACTTTAATATAATATAATATAATATAAATATTATTCTAAAATATTGAACATGTACAAAATTTGTTGTTTTCAGTTGGAATAGATTAATTTTAACTTTCATGTTGGGAATATAGTAATTTCACTAACCTTTGAGATTGCCCATGTCTAAAATCAATCCTGAGGTTTTAAGAAAAGAAGAACTAAAAATATTTTAAAATGTTGTTTAAAATGTGAGGAAACCCCATCATTTATAGTTAAAATTTGCAGTAATAGTATGTGCCTATTGTTCCATCATAAAGATATAGAAGATATCAAAATATGATCTTTTAAGAATAAGAAGAACAAGAATAATGAATTTTTTTTTATAAAAGATGTAGTTTAAAAATTTGAGGAAAACACTCTCTTTGTTGCCAACAAATGGTAGTAAGTGAAAAACTACATGTTGTGCCTTATCAAAAAGACGTCATAATCCTTTAGAAAACTCAAAACCAATCGGAAAAGTCACAACTCATAAAAAAAGTCATAAATCTTCAGAAATTTCTAAACACTTCGAAAAAGTTACAGCTCGTCAGAGTCGAAACCCTATAGAAAATTCACAACCCTTTTCAAAGCTCACAATTAATCTGAAAAGTTATAACTCTTCAAAAATGTCACAACCATTTATTGTGAAAAATGTGTCTATCTTAATATAATATAGTATAATACACACAAATGAATATAATATAATATAAAATATAGAGGATATACTACATTTGGTTTTTAGGTTAAGTAGTATAGACAGATAACAATTGTATACATATAGATTGGTCTAATTTTAATTTTATATGAAGTTTTAAAAAAATAAAGAAGAATTTCAATTTAAAGATCATATGTTGAATATATTAAAGGTTCTTTTCAATTTGTGGTCTTAAAGATGTGTCACACCCAAAGAAAAAATAAAAGTATATATCAAACTCAATAAAAGTAAAAGTACACTAAATAAATTGGAAAGGAAAGAGTATTTACTTAATGTAGTTGGGACTCTTCAAATATGATTTTGATCAAGTACATTGTCCCCCACATTTTGAGACTTTTTAGATTTTTAATACTAATTTGTAGGTTGTGCAACATAAATTATTGGTCTTTTTGTCTAGTAGAAGTTTCTATAAAAGTATATTTTATTGCTACGAAAATGAGTAAATATGAATTATCAAGATAATATTTTCATTTGAAGTTGAGTTTTTTTATTTGCCTTGTCAAATCAGCTTTTTTTTATCTATCTATTTTACCCACAAAAAAGTATTGTAATTGAATGATTGAAAAATTCTCACAATTCCTTATTTAAAGAAGAAGAATAAAAAACCAAAAAATATTATAATGCATGATTAAACAACTCCCACAATTTTTCTTATTTTAAGAAGAAGCATAGAAAACTTACCAAACGTGTAGTTTAAAAGTATGAGAAATCCCCTTTATTCAAACACATGAAAGTATATTATTAAAATGTTTTATCGCGTCTTTCCTGAAATTACAACTTTTCGAATATGTTATAACTCATCAAAAAAGTCAGAACTCTATAACAAAATCAGAATCTTCCGAAAGAGTCATTGCCCAGCAAAAAGTATGATTTAATATAATATTGCATAAATATTTCAATATTAAATATATAACATATGTACTAAATATAGTGTTTTAATTTGGGGTATTTTAGTATTTTAACATTCAAGTTAGCGAGTTCATGTTTTTAAGGTAGTATAGATAGATATAGATAGAAAGATAGATAGATATGAAACTTACATTTATTTTAATTTCATTCTCAAACTTTTTAAAAATTAATTTGTTATCTTTTCACTTTCAATTTTTGTTAAAAAAATTATGTTTTATTTTTTAAAAAGAAATAATTTAAAAGTCTCCTTTAGTTTTAGCATTTTATTGTTTGATGTTTGATTTGGTCTTCTTCAGTTATTTTTATATCACTTCAATATTAAGTTATTTTGGATACAAGACACTTCGAATTAGATTTGAAATAAAAATAAAATGAAATAGAACAAAAAATAAAATCAATAGAAAACTAATGAATCAAGGTAAAAATTAGAAGTTTCGGCATAGTGTACAAATACAACTTACTCGGGTGGTTGAACTTGCAACTCCAGCACAAAAGGTGCACATAAATATGAAAAAAATGAGTTCGGGAGGGGAGGGAGAGGGTAATAGGACCATTTTTATGTTTAGGTGTGTCTCTAAAATTTGTTATCTTCTAGGGCTACTTGTTATTTATCCCATTACAAAACATAAAGAGGTTGATGCAAATCACACACCAAAAAAGTGTTCCCATCATCAACTAAATTATGTTAATTCATATATGTGTGATATAATGGAGTTTCAATGAGAAGTAATAGTCATGAACGACCACGTTCCGTCACTAAATAAAAGACAATTACTCCCAATGTTCTACTAACGTTATGCAAGGAAGAGAGAATGAGCAGTAGAGGGTGATAGGATAGGAGACATTTTTAAAATGAAATAATATTAAAATGCAAAAATATACTAACAATTTTATGAATACTTTTTCCTGAAAAAAACTAAAGAGGTTGATGCAAATCATATACCAAAAAATTGTTCACATCATCAACTAAATTATGTTAATTCAATTATGAGACTTTTTTTTCTTCAAAACACAAAATCTTGAGAAAAAAAGGCACATGATAAGGTTAAGGGATTAATTATGGTCTACAATCTACATTGACAATAAACTATGAATTACCCGAACTATAAAACAAAATAAATATAATATACGTAAAAAATATCTATAATTTTACCACCTTCTAGTAAGCTTCACTAATTACTTCAAAATATTCTTAGATTTTATTCGTCATTCTTCGGTGTTTCCCTTTGCAATCAATATACGGGTCATTCTTGAATTCACAAGCCTTATGTCGCACTCTCCTACTCTTCCTCACCAACGACTAACCTTTTGCTATCAATTTATAATAAAACAATATGAACATATAATTTCACTATCATATTGCTATTAATGAAAATTATAAACACTTGATGGAAATGAAGGATAAAATATGCATTCGAAGAGATATTATTAATAATCTTAACAGATTCTTTGTGAAATAAAGATTATAACAAACAAAGAATTGTTTGTATGAGATTCATAGAAGCTATGTTGGTTGACTACCTCAATTTTCAATTTATTAGTGAGGGTTTGACCGTACCTTGTAATCCACTCCTCCATTTTCTCTTTCTCTAAATCTAGTATTATATATTTTTAAAAAAGAAGAATTTCTAATTTGGAAAGTCACCAACAATAAGATAACGTCTTTTTCTCTTTGGAGAATCAAGTAATTTGACTTGTAATTTTTTTTTTCCGTTTTAGGTTTTTTTTTTTTCAGTGTACCAAAAAAAATAGATTTACAACATTTATTTGGAAAATAGCCAAAATTAATGAATAATTATTTGGGGTCAATTATCAAAGCTAATAATAAATTAGTTCTTTTATGATAAAAACATGAATTAATTAAGAAATTTGTTATTAAAATTATATAGTTGATTGTATTGTTTTAACAATTTTTTCCATAAATATTTTTACAATACAGTTTTGATATTTAGTGATACTGGTTATTTTTTTTCTTTTGGTATTAGTAAAATGGATAAAGAACGTTTATTTGAAAAAATAAAATAAAAACTATTACATATTATACCAATTAGTGATACTTTATTTGTGTTCCAACACAATTAAACTTCAGAAAAGATAATATATCTTTGGATATATTTAGCATCTACAAATTTTGTTTTTTTATAAAAAACCATTATATAATTTTAGATCAAACAAAACATAAGCGAAAATTCATAATTCTTTCAACATCATAAGTAATGAATAATTAAAAATTAAAAAAGAGGGATTTATGAAAAAGATGGAGTATCCTTAGTCTTTCTTGTTATGTTCCATAATCTTTATATGTCTTTGTATGTTTATATGTTATCATCTTCTTCTTCAGTATTTTTTTTTTATATAGACATTTGAAACACCTTTTAAACTTTGATACTTAACCTGACATTCTACATATGAAAATAGAAGAATACATTGACGTAAAGTGGAAATTCAATTGAGAACTTGGCAGTCATCTTCAAACTGTCAAGACCCATAACGAGTCATGAGTGCCACCCCACTTAACCTCTTAAGTGGGCGAACCAATCAATTTAACCAAACTTACAAAATAAAGGCATAACGCGGAAACTCAAATGTTTCTAATGTTATTTCCCAAAACCTGAAAGTCATCACATCAAGGACATCTAATCTCCAATACTAAATCTAAGAATATCAAATACACCAAAGTAAAAGAATAAAATGGTATGTGTCCAAAAGTATAGGACATCATGTCATGACCGAGAGAACCCAACACGAGCTTGAATGGATAGCTCACTCTGAAACTTGATATACGGGAGGCTGGCTAGAGCTGAGGGAAATCAGAAATCATAGGTACACTCGCTTCATTTCATAAAAGGAAAACAAAGAAGAAAACAAGTAGGGCTCAGTACGAGGCAACATCTATTGAGTAAGTATCATCGGTCAACCCAAAATAGTAACTAATATACAAAGAATAATAGTATGAACTCAACTATAGTACTTAACATGTGATAAGCAACAAACAACATCAACAAGTGTTAATAACACTAAAGTAAGCACGTACTAAGTCAACGGTATCAAGATCACACATGAGGACTCATTCCTCCAAATCAAACCATTTTGGTAGTTGAGTTCTTTGAGGTTGAGTATCTTCCACTAATTTAACATGGTTTTCCTTTGATATTATCATCTCGGGACGTGAAAATCCGATCCAAGAATACCGTGTCGGAACATGACACTCCGATCCAAGAATACCGTGTTGGAACATGACACTCCGATCCAAGAATACCGTGTCGGAACGTGACACTCCTATCCAAGAATACCGTATCGGAACGTGACACTCCATTCCAATAATACCATTAATTTATCATTTAATATCGCCACTTTTTTATTCGTTTGTAATATTTCATCGAGTCTTCTTTATTCAAAGCATTACTTCGATAGAGATAGAGATGTTTAAGATTATACATTCCACGGTCCTGGGATTTCATACCAATTACAAAACGCACGACCATGCCATACAATCACACAATCAAGTACATTGAAAACTTCACAATATCATTCAACACATATCACTCACTATTAAGAGTTAACTATCAAATAGCATAAACCATAACCTACCTCGACCGAAGAAAGTAAGTCAAACCAATACTTCTTCGGTGCTTTTCCTTTCCTCAATGCCTCCGAACATTGTACATCTATCAAGTATGTATGCATATTTTATAAGTTAACGAGTTTATAAACACTCATATTATTTTATGTCCAACCTAGACCCCATAACTCACCTAATTTATAATAATATTTACTCAAGTTCAAACCTAAGGGTAAGTCTTAATTCCTTTAGTTAGCACAACTTTAAGGAAATTTAAATAGCTCGATACACCTAACATTTAATTACTTATGTTAATATCAAAGCTTGATAAAATATAATACCTATAGGAATTAATAAATGATGAACCTTAGACAGTGGCATACTATGGAACAATGGCGGAAAACTATTCCTATATTCTTCTTATTTTCGAAGAACCAACAATCCATAAAATTGTAATAAACATTATACCCTCGAAATTCACAGAACCAATGAACATGCAGCAACCATATGAGATTTCAACATGACTAATTTTAACTTTTTATCCAATTGACTTAATATAGTAATAATAACAAGATAACTAATAAAAATTAACATCAACTTTAACTAATTTACTACACTAGTTTATGCTCAGTAAAAGGAATAATCTGACATCCATACCTACTTGCCAATACCATACATTTCCTCATCATTACCTAATCACTGCCAATTGCTAAGTTTTACACAAGTTGACGTCAATTATTTATATGCTATTATGTATTTCACTAAAAGGGATCATATTATAACATGGTAGGCATAGGATGATACTTTTAATAACAATTAAAGAAGTTGGGGCATTGATTTTTTACCTGAGTCGTCATCCTCCACCACTTAGAAGTTTGTACATTTTGCCGACCTAAGAATATTAAACCCTACTCATTATATGACTAATTACAAATATGAAAAAAAGGACCCCCTACTAATCTTAATGTTATTTCCTTTAACCACCAACTAAATAAATTATTTAAACTACCCCCTTAAACTAATAATTTTAGTTATGAAAAGTCCAAAATACCCTTTTAAAATCTATCGGAAGAGTCATTTTTGAAATAAAAAGTTTTAGTACTCAAAACGATCAAATGGGTCGTTACATTAGATACCAATTTACCCATCGTTCGTCCTCTAATGATCAAAAGAAGGCAAGAAAATGAAAGGGTAGCTATCTCAATGATTATCCCAAAATATTTTTACCCATTGTCTCATCTCAGAAGTATCAAAAACTAGAGATCTACACCTCCCCTCATAGAATTTCTCTAATATAATTGCACACATACTTGGTTTATCGAACTCCATATCCACTAAATTCAACACTTTTAATACTAACAAAATATCATAACCACATCGATCATCTGCCATACTCCTAAACCATAATTAGTATTAAAGTATTTTTTCAAATACATATTCAAACTATGGCTATCTCTCTTTCTATTCAATCATTTGGTAAAAAAAATATGAGTTCCCAAACAAGACCAATGTAACTAATTTCGAGTTTGATAATACTTATTCATCAAGATAAAATTACTAAATCACCCCAAGGGTTTTAAAAGACGTCTTATTTCTTCACTTTCCTCAACATCTTAAAGATACCTCTTTAGCCCTTGTAGTTAGAGAAGATATTCTTATTCTCACCTATTCTGAAGGCTACACTACATTCCACATTTTTTTCTTTACGAATCTAGCTCCTTTAATTCGATGTGAACGGTGACCCAATATTCCTCAAAACTTTTCATACAACCACGTTACTCACTGAATAGTAGAAATCACAAACTTATATTCTCACAAGTATTTCTTACCATACAAAGTTTATCTAACAAAAAAAAACAAAAGAATAAATTTAATTATATAGTTTCATCCCATTCACAATTCCTCACCAATTCGTTATCATCAATATTAACTCTAATCACCTCCATTGTCTTAATTAAGATTCCTCTTATTAAATATTATATTAAAACACCTCATAATACACACTATAAATACAATGCCTCTAATATTTTAATGCAAGCACCAGCCAAACGCAATTGTTGTTCAGAACCAAAAAAATGATCTTGCAGACATTCGAATTCAATCTCCAACGTTAAAATTAACCACCAAGATTTCAGGAACACTTGGTTCATATTTTCTTCTTATCCAACGGTTAGTTAATTGAGAAACACGATCTGACGGTTGCTGGTCGGAGAAAAGGTATGCAACAAAATAAATATTTTTCTTCTCTCTTCTCTCTTTTCTCTTGTTGAAAGCTCTCTCAAAACCTCTCTTATGTACTAATGTATTTCAAGGAGAATACTAATGAGTAGTTCAATTTTTCTCTTAAGATCATCCTCTATTTATACAATTGTGTTTTCCCTTATAAAGTCAAAATCAACTACAAATAGGATTACAATTTGAATTCTTTTCCTAATAGAATTGGAAACCAAATAAAGAGAATAATTTTAATTCATTTTCAAGTAGGATTAGTCCTAGTGTCCAACTCTTAAGCAAATACTAAATTCGATATCACAACCGGTGTAAAACTTTTAAGACCTTGTTGGCACTAGAACTGATCTAAATGAAATTTTACTAGTACAACAAACATAAATCATATAGGTAAAATATCACTTTCTCTTCTTACCATCATGCTTAGCCAGACCTTTTCATCATCAATAAGTGACCTTTTCCTTGACATGACACCTTAATACAGGTATACCAATCAAATTTAAGGGACTAACTCAATTTTATAAGTATTTCCTTACTTAAATCTTCAATTTAGTTCACCCAAGTATACTCAATAAGACTTTATTTTCCTATAAGTTTGTCATCCTAGTATCAATCTACCTTTTGAAACTTAAGATAAAATCGTCAGTCCTTATTTAGAACCCTCAAAATATATTTCACAACCTAAATATATTAGTATTGTACCAAAGATCCACCGTTAAAATATTTCTTCGAAGTAATGCAATCCAAAAGGTCTCACATTTCTACCATTAAATAAATTCAAACTATTATTAAACTTATTCTTAGATCAGGTCGAAAAAAAAAATAACATACATCATAACTTTTACCGAGCAAACATCGATATTATTGTAGTAGTCATATCATGACCTTTATATATATATATACACATACATACATACATACATGCATACATACATACATATGTATATATATACACATACATACATACATACATACGTACATACATACGTACATACATAATACATACATACATACATACATACATACATACATACATAACATACATATATATATATATATATATATATATATATATATATATATATAATATGTATGTATGAATGTATGTACGTACTCTCACACACACACTTAATCTATAAAATCGTAGTAGAGATTTGCTCTCAATTGACTCAACAAAATTTCATTACTCACTAAGCAATCCATATATCTTATGAGAACTTTACTAACTATATTTTTCAACGTAATGATATTCATTACCTAGTCGTTCCTTGCAAACCTTTTGAATGTTGTCACCTTGACAAAGTCATCTTACTTCACCACATCGACCTCATATCCATTTAGATCTGGAGAATATTTGTCTCCACGAAAAAGCTAGAAAATGCTACCCATGAAGAATAGGGGTTTCAACCATAAGAACTTAAAAAAAAGATCACACTAGTCCTAGTAATTACATGTTTATAGTGAATCGTGGAAACATATTATTTTTAAGGCCGTATACTCTCTTACTGGTGCTTGGTATTTCAAATTCTACTACTCTAATACTAATCATGCGAAATAGAGTGACAAAGGTCAAATACCAACTTGTATCACCTAGATACAAATGTACTCAAGTAGTAGCAAGAAAGAAAGAAAGAATGGAGTTTTCCTAAAGTCCTATAGCCTCTCGAAGAAAGTAAGGGTGTCCCCATACCGTTCCTCAAGACACTACTATACTTGTCCTTGTGTGATGAGACCAACAAACCTAGCACTCTGATACCAAGTTTGTCACGACCCAAAACTAGTCATGAGTGGCACACACACTTAACCTCTTAAGTGGGCGAAACAATCAATTTAACCTAACTTACAAAATACAGGCATAACGCGGAAACTCACATGTTACTAAATATCATTTTCCAAAACCTGAAAGTCATCACATCAAGGACATCTAATCTCCAATACTAAGTCTAAGAATATCAAATACACCAAAATAAAAGAATAAAATGGTATGTGTCCTCAAATATAGTACATCATGTAACGACCGAGAGAACCCAACACAAGCTTGAATGGATAGCCCACCTAGAACTTGATATGCAGGAGGCTGACTAGAGCTGAGGGAAATCAGAAGTCATTGGTACACTTGCTGCATTTCATAAAAGGAAAACAAAAAAGAAAACAAGTAGGTCTCAGTACGAGGCAACATGTATTGAGTAAGTATCATCGGTAAACCCAAAATAGTAACTAATATACAAAGAATAATAATATTAACTCAACTATAGCACTTAACATATGATAAGCAACAAACAACATGAACAAGTGTCAATAACAATAAAGTAAGCACGTATTAAGTCAACGGTAAGATCACACATGAGGACTCATGCCTCCAAACCAAAACATTTTGGGAGTTGAGTTCTTTGAGGTTGAGTATCTTCCATTAATTTAACATGTTTTTCCTTTAATATTATCGTGTCGGGATGTGACACTCCGATCCAAGAATACCGTGTCGGAAAATGACACTCCAATCCAATAATACCGTGTCAGAACGTGACAATCCGATCTAATAATACCATTAATATATCATTTAGTATCACCACTTTTTCATTCGTTAATAATATTTCATCGAGCCTTCTTATTAAAGGCATTACTTCGATAGAGATAGTTTAAGATTATACATTCCACGTTGTCGGGATTTCAGACCAATTACAAAACACACGACCAAGCAATACAATCACACAATCAAGTACATAGAAAACTTCACAATATCATTCAATGCATATCAGTCACTAGTAAGAGTTAACTATCAAAAATCATAAACAATAACCTACCTCCACCGAAGAAACGAAGTCAAAACAACTACTTCTTCAATGCTTTTCCTCTCCTCAATGCCTCCGAACATTGTACATCTATCAAGTATATATGCATTTTTTATAAGTAACGAATTTATAAACACTCATATTATTTTATGTCCAACCTACACCCCACAACTCACCTAATTTATAATAACATTTACTGAAGTTCAAACCTAAGGGTAAGTCTTAATTCCTCTAGTTGGCACAACTTTAAGGAAATTTAAATAACTCGATACACCTAACATTAAATTACCTATCTTAATATCAAAGCGTGGCTTAAAATATAATACCTATAGGAATTAATAAATGATGAACCTTAAACACTTGCATACTATGAAATAATGGCAGAAGATTATTCCTATATTCTTCTTATTTTCAAGAACCAACAATCCATAAAATTGTAATAAAAATTATGCCCTCCAAATTCACAGAACTAATGAACATGCAGCAACCATATGAGATTTCAACATGACTAATTTTAACTTTTTATCTAATTCACTTAATAACAAGATAACTAATAAAAATTAACATCAACCTTAACTAATTTACTACACTAGTTTATGCTCGGTAAAAGGAATATCTGACATCCATACCTACTTGCCAATACCATACATTATTGCCTCATCATTACCTAATCACTGCCAATTGCTAAGTTCTACATAATTTGACGTCAATTATTTATACGCTTTTATGTATTTCACTATAAGGCATAATATTATAACAAGGTAGGCATAGGATAATACTTTTAATAACAATTAAAGAAGTTGGGGCATTGACTGTTTACCTGAGTCGTCATCGTCCTCCTCTTCGAAGTTTGTACATTTTTGCCAACTTAAGAATATTAAACCCTACTCATTATATGATTAATTATAAATATGACAAAAGGTACCCCGTACTAATTTTAATGTTATTTCCTTTAACCACAACCTAAATAAATTATTTAAACTTTCCCCTTAAACTAGTCATTTTAGTTACGAAAAGTCCAAAATACCCTTTTAAAATCTATCATAAGAGTCATTTTTGAAATAAAAAGTTTTTGTACTCAAAACGATCAAATGGGTCGTTACACTAACCCATGACGTCGCACTACATATGACAGCACCATATCTTCTTCTACGTTGTCCATTTTAAAGAAAAGTTTTGAGTGTTTTTTTACGGGAACTAAATTAATTTGACAATTGTCATCAATTTTTTTTCTTCTAAAAATAGGCATATCTTGCATTAATGAATAGTTGTTAGATTGGTAAAAATCTTAATTTAATTGAATATGAATTGAATATATCGATACAGCTAATGTGAATATGGTAAAAAGAAATGAGTGTCTCTTTTTCATTGTCATTTTCTCATAGATTTAACGGTATATAAATTGTATTCACTTTCTTAAAATAGCATATTTTTTTTCGTTATTGGTGTTTTGTTATGAAATTTTTCATTTTTTCCCAAGTATAATTTGGAAATTTTACTTATAATTTTAAAAAAGAACTTTCACTTTATTTTTTTATATACAAAAATATAAAATGAAGCAACAAATTTAGTAAACACTATTGATGTTGGCCTCCTGCTCTAAGTTTTGAGAAAATACTATTGATACGACGTTTCTAAGGAAACATGTGACTTACACTTTGGATTCTGTAGCAGCTGAAATCACAACAATTCCTAAGATTTATTCAACCTAGGTCTATACAGTTTATGTATAATCAAGGAACTGACATAATTCTAGGGACCTAATGGATGAAAGGAACCCACTAGTGAAATATCACATCAGTGGTGAAGAGATCTAAAGAGAAATCCTTTGCATTTTGGAGCTAAAACATGAAGAACACTATTTCTTGTTCTTGAAAAAAACTAGCTTCTCTTTCTTTTTCAATTAAAAAAATGATGTATCTTATGCATCAAAGGACGTAGCTTAAGTGCCTCAATGAATAATGAAATGGCAAGAATGATCCTGAATTAAAATTTGACGAAGGCCATTAAGTATGGTACACCACGGGTCATCATTTCAACTATCGACTGTCAAACAGGGTCATGGTTTTAGATCACGTTGTTATGTATCAGTTAATATTATCTCCCAAAGTCAGACTCTTAGTGCATAGGACCAGAGTTATAGCAGTTATATGAGCGTACCGTTCACCATGATATCTTTATAATTAGTACTTGGTCACTTCATTCAACTTAACCTTTTTGTTATGTTTCAGTATTTTTATTCTTGCTCAAATTTGTAATTGCTCAGTTACACGTTGTTCTGCTCATATATATTTTTCACCTTAGTATCTATATCATGCATGCTCATTACATTGAAAGTACTTTCTCATACTCTATGCTACATCCTATTATGATAAAGGTTTAGGTACTCAACATCCAGATCATGCTTAAAATCGATTCTCCGTGCACATTAAGCAACTTCAAAGTGTGAGTCATCAGATTTTGAGGACAATAGACATGCTTTCATTTTAGTCATTATTTTAGTTACAGTTTTATTAGAGTTAGCTGGGGGTGCGTCCCATTAACTCAACTGATTTAGAGGGTTTTCAGACATAGTAGTAGGTTCAACTTGAGTTGTAAATGGTTGTCGTAGTTATCACAAACCCTAGTTTATTTCACTTACGCTCAGTACGATTAGGTTTTTCCTCATTTTCAGGTATCCTTCATTGTACTTTCTGAACAGTACATGTTTTAACTATTTCTGCAATTTTATGATGTGCCAGATTCAGAGTTAGCTTTAGGTCACTCATGATCCTAGGTCGCGTGTTATGTCTAAGGGGTAACGTCGGGGTGCGATAGTTGGGGTCAGATTTTGGGAATCTTATTTTTTTTTACATTCGATAGCTTTGTACACGTGACTTCAAGGTTTTGGTAGGGTTTCTATTGTATATAGATTTTTTTATTTTACTTCGCATATGTCTCTTTCTTTGATTAGTATTATCTATATTAGTCCTACCCTTGCACTCACTACATTAACTTACTTGGTACAGTTTTTCTTACATACTAGTTATTCTAGTCGGTGCCATCAAGACTCATAATGTCAGGTTATGACAAGACTTCTGGTGAGGCAAATGAAGAAAGGGATGACAAAAAGAGAGATCCCGTTAGATCCAAGGGTTACTTTTTTAGAAACTAGGGTTCAGGAATCGTTCAAAGGTTAATGTAATACTTCTATATAATTTATAATATGAGCCAATTTTGATAAAATTAAAAAATATCAGCCAATTTAATAGCACTGGTGTTTCAATTAGTTTTCTGAATAATCAGTTCAAGAATTCATCTAATGTTGTGTCAAATCAATATAGTAAAACTATATGTATAGAAATCGGTTTATTATGAACTTATGAATTTCAAAATGTTAAATGTTTATTGGAAAATATAGTTTTAAAATATTGATTCATTTTATACTTTTAAAATCTAAATTTTTTTAAAAAATAAAACATATTGTACGAAAAATTATATTGATCTTTTCTTAATAATTTGAATCCAACAAAACTTTTCCTACTAAATTAAATTCTAGATCTATCAATTATGAATTGGATACTAATTTAATTTATTCATATGGTGAGATTTCTATTAGAAATTTCAATTATAAAATTGTCATGACGTTGATATAAATTTACAAAAAGCATGCATATGCCTTTGAATTTATTCATTGTTAAGCTATTATTCGGTTTAATAAATTTTAGAAACATATTTTATTAGTTTTTCCATTGTATTCATATTGTTACTATTATTAGTTTGAAATGGAAATAAAAATGAAGTGTAGGTGTTAGAGATATCTATTGTTTTCATTGAATATGAGATTTTTGATCATGGTCATGTATATTACTTAAAGTTAAAGTAAATTTTACATATAATCAACTCTTTTGTAGGTCGGTATTATCAAAGGCATTAGAAAAAAGGAACAGTGAAGTGGTTTAGCGACCAAAAAGGGTTCAATTTTCTCCGTATTATGGTGGTGATGAGCTTTTTGTTCATCAATCTAGTATAGGATCTAAAGGCTTTCGTAGTTTAACTGACAGTGAAGCGGTTGAACCTATGTGGATTCTTGGAATGATGGCCATGCGAAGGCTACCAATGTTGTCGGCCCAGATGGTGCTCTTATGAAAGAGGATCCCGTAATCAAGAGGTGGTGGAAGTTATTCCTTGGTGGTGGTGGTTTATGTAGAGTTTTAGGTGGGAAATATTTTGGTGGAGAAGGTTGTCAGGCAGGCCGTATAGAAGTAATGACGGTGTTGATTGGAGGTATGGTGTAGGTGGCGATGGGGGTATAGTGGTAGTGGTAGAGGAGGAAGTGGGTGTTACAAGTGTTTAGAAGATTTCATTTCATAAGGGAATGTAGTAAAAGTTGTGAATATGGAAGGGGTCTGATGGTGGGAGATATGGTTGCACGAAAATGGAGACGGAAGTGGTGGGAATGGTATTTATATAAAGGGTGTCAATGTTACCAACCCTTCTTCCCCTAACTTGTAATAACCACCACCACCACCACCACCTCCTCCACCTCCTCCGTCGTTCAACCATATTAACCACCACCATTGCTTCCATATCCATTACCTCGACTATATTTCCTTGAAAATGACCAGCATACTCACACATGCAATACCCACTTCCTCCTCTACAACCTCCACCTCCACCATACCTCCCACAACGATTGTCATATAAACAATCACCTCCATAATGCTTGCTACCTCCCTAACAACCTTCACCACCACCAAATATCCCACCTCAAGATCAATATCCACAACCACCAACATATAAATCACCCTCAAAACCTCCACAATAACTTGGTCCTCCTTTGAAATAAGCACCATCTAGACCGATAACATTAAAATTCATAGTACGACATTCATACCCATATTCCACATTGAGTTCAACAAAATCAACATCATTTAAACTATGAAAACCTTCACATTTATACTAGATTGATTATTATAGAGCTCATTGGCATCATTATCAGAAGTAACGAAACTGAATCCATTTTGTTCACTAAATCAACTCACCGTTCTGTTGTTCTGACGTCCTTGAATAGACTAACACTTCAAGCTAGAGAATACAATTATTATACCTTGGATGCTACATGAAAGAGATAAGGAAGTTCAAAAATCATTTGGTTAAGCACACAATCTTTTTTAAATAAAAATATAAAAGTGGTAATGCCTTATAATTTATTTGTTGGTGTTGAACATCACCAAATAAGGAAAATATTTTACTAATATTCCCTACTTATATTAAATAAAAACACTTTTTTCTAGTTATCTCTTTCTTTTCTTCCGAATGTTAAATTAATGAACTATACCTAAGAGATGTAATTCTCATATGGTGGACTATCATAGTTATATGAATATATATTTTAAAGTTATTTCCATATATGATATTATGAAAATAATTTAAAATATGAATTTAAAAGACTATATCCTAGTTCTCCACCTATTTTTAGAGCTCTGATGCTTTATAGGAGGTTTTGCAATTTTTTTGCGAACATTAGTCGTATAGGATTGAACCCTCTTGTGATCCATTGTGAATTCCATTCACGATGGCTTGGAGCCTACTTGAGATTCTGTTTATATTTCACACTTCACCGAAAGTACTCGGCATTACAACAAAAAGACCATAAAAGGGGAAAAGAAACTTTAACTTAGCCATTTTACTGCACTATGTGCTTAACTTCATCTATCGAAGATTATGTGTTTCATCCCACTTAAATACATTCAACAACCTTATTATTAGAACTTTTCTAACATAAAGAAGACTAGGAGATACAAAATAAAAATAAGATTTTTGACGCCACGGGGTAGCCCCCAAAAAAGTAGATTTCATTTAAATATAAATATTTAAGAAAATATAGTTTCCTTTGATTCAACAAAGAATTCTTTCACATGGATAAGCAACAGAGAGTTAGAACAATGATGAATAAAGGAAGTGAAAATACAGGAGTTACGTTACCTTGGTTGACTGACACATCTTGTATGAGAAGAAGAGAGATGAGAACATTTGAATAGGGAGCTTGTACAACCCACAAGAGAATAGGGAGTAGGTAATATTGAGCCGTGAGCAAGGAAGCAACATAGTAGATAGAAGAAATGAGGGTAAGCTAAAGAGGAAGTTGAAGTTAGCTTTTATAAATAGGGTTAATGAATATGGGCTTTACTCTAATCGGATTAGATTGGGCTTGGGCCAAAACTTTATTTTTATTTTTTGATAATAAATGAAATGGCCTATATGACCAAAAATTGATCTTCAAAAAAGGGTTTTAGGGGTAATTTAGAATGTTATAGAAATATTAAATATGATAATCAAATGTCAATCATATACTATCTTCAAAACAGTTAATATATGAAATTTCCATGATTTTTTGAGTTCCTCATATAGAAAATACCTTCACCCCCCTTCACAACTACTTACATTTTGATTGTGTAAGGATATAAGAAATAAAAATTCCATCTATTGTAAATACGGTTATGAGATTAATTGATCACCAAAGATGAAATAATCCTGAAGAGTTTTTGAGCTCATCCAAAATTTGAGGACAATATGAATCATTTTGTTGATTCTCCCAATGAACTCTCAAGGTGCAAAATGACCAAGGATGATTAACTATTAAACTAGCGAAGTCTATATACACCGTTATCAAAAAATCTAAAGAAATTATGTCCCCCCTAACTAATATACTTATATCGTAGAGGAATCTGGTAAACATTGAAACACTGCTCATGTTCAACTACCTATGACAAAGACTTAAAGGTAGAAAATCCTACCTTTGGTTTGAATCGCCTTGCATGAAGAATTGCAACTAAGTAAAAGTAGATGAGGATGATAGATCGATGCCAGGTCTCCGACTTATTAACTATACCTTCACCCTTTTTTAGATACAAAAAGGAATTCCATGCATAAAATTAGGAGGGCAAAAAAAAATCATCTTGCGAAATATGGTCCACATTCTCATTCATCATTAGCTAGAGGGAATATGAAGAATTGTTACCTTAAGTAAACTTCCCTCTTCAATATTGGCGTATCTTACTCTCTAAAAGCAAAACTATTTAAGTAACAAAATTATATTGCAAGTTAAGGACAATGAGTCTTTAATGGAGATGAAGTACATTTCAAATAATTTACTATTTTGTATGGTTATAGTTATTTCACAATAGCATAATAACAAGAGGTGAATCTTGGATTTGGAAACTTTGGGTGCACCAATATAAACATAACTAAAATATAAGGTCTAAGCTAAACTTAAAATAAAAAGAGGCTTAAGTGGGATTTGAACACTTCTCTACAGGGTGGTATATCTACTTTCTACAGATTGCACAAGGGCAAACCTATATTTTTATGGGTGTACTGTTAACTATATCATAATTTCTACCAATTTTTTTAAAATATATATGCATATATACATATGTTCTTTTTGAAGTTACTGGGTGTACCCCCACGGTATAGTTTGGGTCCCTCGCTTGTTAAAACAATAAAAATTGAGAAGTGCAAAGAAAAATAGCTTAGATACTTTATCATAAATGTATAAACAATGTATTGGGAGAACTCGAAAAATAGAAACATTTCAATTGATCGGGGACAAAGAATTGGAGAAAAAACAAAGACTTCCTAGATTTGCATATGATATATAGGAATGGTTATTAGAGTTTTTTAAGTTACAACCTTACTAGAAAGGTCAAAAAAGAGAAATATTAACTAACCTTCAAATGAATTTAAGAATATATTGATGGATAAACTAGCATTCCAAATTGCTATTGTAGTGACCTTCACGACTTCCTTTCTCATAGCTACAACTTATACATGTTCATCACTCCTTATCCCATAATTGGTTAATTCATCAAAAAGTTTCTTAGCTAAAATGCTAAACTTCACCTTGTTTAACCCTCTCGAAATGAGAGATTTCAACCCATAGAATTAAGCTATAAATGAATAGTAAAGAAAAATATTCCATTGAAATGGGGTGGAAAAATTCTACACACACATAAATATATAGTTGAGCTTTCAAGGGCATAGTTTTAGTGTAATATAAAGAGAATGATAAAAATTACAAAGTATCAACGGATAGAGCTAAAATGTACTATTAGGGAGTGTATCAATTCCACTTCCTTCAGAACTATCCAAATATATCAAGAGATAAATTAAATAATATGATATTGTCGTTAATGCTGAATATATTATGTTGATTCATCCAGGTTTGAGAACACATTTTTGACGATCACCATGACTTTTTGTAAGGCATTTTGTCAAGATTTGTGATCAATTTTTTTTAACATCACCATAACTTGATGTAAATGAAATCTTGCCCAATATAAAATTTTAGTAGTGAAAAACATATTCATCTTACAGTTGAATCTAGGAGGTAGGATGTACAAATATCTATCCCTATTTTTGTGAGATAAATAATTTTTTTAATTGATCTACAATCAATGATATGGGTTTATTCAGACCTCTTTTGAAGTCGATTTTTCTAGTAGTGAACATTCAGTGTAATCTCACAAGTGAGTTTGAGGAGGGTAAAAATTAAGATGTACACATATTTTACCCATATCTTTGTGTGATAAGAATAATATTTCTAATAGACCTACGATTCAAAAGAAAAGTTCATAACATGGTTGTAAGGAGAAAAAATATGACAATAAAATAGCAATAGAGAAAAGAAATTTAGGTTTATGCATAGATATTCTTCAACTGATTAGATAGTATAGTTTTTGTTTATAAAATATAAAAATAATTACAGGATGATATATATTTATATGGGGAAGTCAAGTAGTTTTTGTTGGTGAAATTACAACATTACAATTGAAAATAAATTTTCCGGTTGAGACATGAATAGATATTTTGCTCTTTTTAAGGAGATTTAAGCCCACAACAATAAGTTTTTCTCCAGTGTAGCAATAGATTCTTAACTTGTTTTTTCCAGAAGACATACCTCAATCTCCAATTACAAGTCAAAAAATATGAGACAGAATTGAATCCAAAGCATCATAAAAAAACATATTCCGTAACTAATAAAACTTTTATTTACTCATTTTTATGCGCTTTTTATTTTCTTATACATCAAAAAACATAAGATCATCATTTATGTAGTGGTGACATTCTTTCTTTCCATGAATAGAAACATTATTGAATAATAACTTTGATAGACAAATGACTTAGTGGTTACAT